>CAUYQG010187270.1:0-39826 GCA_963574415.1 Tarsius wallacei
TATGATATCCCAGAGGTTTTGATATGTTTTTTCTTTGTTTTCATTTGTTTCCAGGAATCTTTCTATTTATGTCTTGATTTTTGTGGTGACTCAAAATTCATTCGGCAACATTTTGTTTAGTTCCATGTATTTGTGTATTTAGGGGTTCCCATTGGTGGTGATATTTATTTTTATTCCACTGTGATCTGGGTAGATGCTTAGTATTATATCTACCTTTTGAAATTTGTTCAACCTTAATTTAGGTTCAAGAATGTGATCAGTCTTGGGGTATATTCCATGTGCTGATGAGTAGAATGTATACTCTGTGGCTGTTAAGTAGAGTGTTCTGTAGATGCCTATTAAGTCTAGTTGGTCAAGTGTCAAGTTGAGGTTCCAGATATCCTTGCTTTCTATGTTTTTTTAGTGGTGTATTCAGTCTACTCACATTCAAGTTAATTATTGATATGTGAAGGTTTATTACTGTCATAATGCTCTTAAAAGGTTGCTTTTTCCCTTAAAAAACTTTTTTGTGTGTGGATGATCCATATGCTTCTTTTTTTTTTGAGTTGGAGTCTCACTTTGTCACCCAGGCTGGAGTGCAGTGGCACACTCCCAGCTACCGCAGCCTCGACTTGCTGGGCTCTGGCAATCCTACCGCCTCAGCCTTCCAAGTAGCGAAACTATAAGCATGTGCTACCACGCCCTGCTAATTTTTGATTTATTGCAGAGATGAGGTCTCGCCAAGTTGCCTGGGTTGGTCTCAAACCTGTGGGCTGAGGCAATCCACTCTCCTCGGCCTCCCAAAGTGTTGGGATTACCGGCTGAGCCACTGAGCCCGGTCAATCTGTATGCTCGTAACTGGGTGCATTCCTGTGCTTTTGTGATGGGTGGAACCATTCTTTCATTTCTGTATTTAAAATTTTCTTAAACATCTCATGAAGGGCTGGTCTGAAGTTGGTGTATTCTCCTTGGGACTGGGTGTCTGCGAAGGATTTTAATTCTCCATAACTGATGAAGCTTGACTTGGTAGGGTTTGAAAATTCTTGTCTGGAATTGCTTACCTTAATGTTAAAGATGGAGCTCCAGTTCCTACTGGCTGGTAGGGTTTCTGCTGCAGTTCTGATGGGTTTTCCCTGGTAGGTCATCTTACATTTCTCTCTAGCTGCCTTTAGAATTTTTTCTTTCATACTTACCTCATGGAGATAAATTACTATGTGTCTGAGAATGGTCTTCCAATGTAATACCTTGCAACAATTTCTCTGAATCTCTTGTGTTTGGATGCTCACTTCTCTAGCAAGATAGGGGAAATTTTTTTGGAAGGCTTGTTTCAGGGTGTTTTCAGTTTCCCCTTCTGTTTCAGGGATGCCTATCAATCATAGATTTGGTTTGTTTACATAGTCCCACATCTCTCATAGGCTTTGTTCATTCTTTTTGAGCCTTTTCTCCTTGTTTTCGTCAGACTGAGTTTAATATTTTGATCTTTAAGCTCTGAGCTTCTTTCCTCTGCCTGGTTGATTTTGCTCCTTAGGTCTGTCATTATGCCTGAAATTTTAGGAAGGAATTCTTCACCTCCACAATTTCAGATTGGGCCTTTCTTATATTTGCCAGCTCAATGTTTACTTCCTGCATGACTTTTGCTGCCTGGGTGACCTTTGCTTCCAACTTCTCGCAGTTTTCCTTAATTGTTTTCACTATCCATTGTCTGAATTCTGTGTCTGTCATCAGAGACAGATCATTCTTTATGGGTTCTGTTGTTTGGGAATTAGGAGGTACTTATATAGGTGATGCCTCTTTAGGGTTTTGAGGATTGCTGGTGTTTTCTCACTGGTTCTTCCTCATCTGTGAGGCACAACTCTTCCCTTATAATTATCTGTTATTGTTTTGTAGCTAGATATGGTCTCGCTGCCTAAGGGCCTTTTCTTCTGTTCAAAATAGTTCAAACAAGGAGAGAGAAAGGGGAATTAACTTCTGCTCCTTCAGTCTTGCTTGGCAGTGCTCAGAATTCAAAGTGACTTCCTGTTACAGAGTTTTTCCTGTGGTCTGGTTGGGTAGACTGCTTTCTGATCCCTGTTGTGAGCACTTCGTGGAGATTGGAACGGGGATGGGTCCCCTGGTCGCTGGCAGCACTGCTGGAGTTTTGGTGCCATTTGCAGCCCAAAAGTGCTTCTGCTGGGAAATAGGGCCTTTAGGTGCCTTTCATGTCTCACCCTGCCCCATCAAAGCCTGCTTAGGACTTAAAATCAGCAAATTCCCTGTCATGGCAGGACCTGCCCTTTGGGTGCTTGAGGCTGGCAGATGATCTTTCCTGGTCTGGTTGGGAGGAGCTGGCTACCAGATGTGGGCAGTAGCCACCAAGTGAATGAAACCAGCAGATCAGCTTTCCTGGCCAGGGAGCTGGCTATCAAGAACCACTAGTAGGGAATGTGCTCTCAGGAATTGGTTGGCAGTAGGCTTCCTGAATTCAGGGGGATTCCCAACCCCACATATGCTGCTGTTGCTTAACCAGGCCTCCTCTTGTGTGGGACTAAACACCCACATGCAACTGGGAGGAGGGAATCTGTCCATACCTGTCGGGAACACTCCCTCCCTCTCACATACAAGGCAGGGCTGAAAATCCTACGCAAGCCTGGAACCAGGGCTGATGGGGCCTCCTGGCTTTCACACGACTGCCTGGTCTCTTGAAGGTATTTTTGTGTGTGTGTGTATAATAAGTACCATTTTATAAGTGATTAAGAATTCCCATTCATTAGATTAGCATGTCTTTGTTTTGGATTCTGAGGTTCAGGGAAACTAGGCTGAATTTAATTATGCACAGTATGGCTATTTTTCTTTTGATAGTCAATTTCTAATTCTTGGTTGATTACATCAGGAATGAAATCTAACTTTTCAAGTGTATGTATGTATATATGTGTCCATACATGAAGTAAATTCCTGCCAATCTGTAGCCCTTATGAAACCCTGAGGCTACCCCTGCAAAGTCTGACCAACCATCTCTTAATAAAGAGACTGAAGGATGCCATAAATTATAAACTGTCTAGGAAGTTGGAAATATTTGCAAAACCCAAGTAAGCAATTATAATCATTTCATCATTCCAGTCATACAATACAACTGCTGATTAGAAACTACAATGAATTGTACAATATTCTTTTGTTCATTATAGTACATTTACTCTGAAAATAGGTCATAACAGAACAGTTTTTTCTTTTTAGTTACTGGAGGCAAGCAATGATGTACTGTAATGGAAAATCATTTTAATCAAAGTCAGAAGAATTGAAATTTAGTCCTCCTTCAAATCCTACTTAATTCTTTAAACATGTTTTTTAATCTTTAAAATCTGAATTGAAATACATGATTGACAATTTTTTTGCCGCATAATGTTGAAAGAATTGTTTTTTGGTTAACTTGAGGGAGAAAACTAACTGATATGATTTTATATATTCACTCATTTTTATTCATTAGTTCATTGACTTACTTGTCATACAATTTCTGAGTTGCTTCAGTTGAAAACTACTGTATTATTTATTTTAAATAATATTTATTTTAATTAATATTTATTTTTCTTTTGGAAGAACCCACATCCATCTATCCATGCATTCGTTCTTTCATTCATCCATTCATCCATCCATCATTTGTCAACAAATGTTTATTGATCAATTATTGTAAGCCAGAACATTTTGAAGTTAATGGGTTTTCTGATCAGGAAATATTTCTATAAATATCTAAACCATTTGATTAAAATATCTTAAGATCTGTACACCACACATCACTTAAATGAATAATAATTTTTAACAGACAATAATATTGTTTAGCACATTAATTGAATTTTTAATGTGATCACTATTGATAATCTTGTCAGGATTGTGTATGTAAATGAAATATGGATAATTTTATGTGCTATGAATTAGTTTGTATACTCTAAACTGAAACGTAGCACAAGCAGTTATGTAAATTTGTATAAACATGTTATAGACCCTATAGAAATGATAGGTTGGACAAAATCCTTCCTGTAAGGAGCTTTTTTTGCTTCAGGGTGTTGAATTGTTACTGTGGTCAATTCATTAAGAATAAACCATGTATTATAATGAAAACTGTGGAAGGGGAAGGATAATGTTCACTGAAATACTCAGCTGATTGGTTCTATGCTTATTTATTTTTAATTAATATTTATTTATCTATTTTTTTGTTTTAAATTTTTTATTTTGAAGATGTGGGGTACAATTCAGGGTTAGGTATACAAGTGTTCATTTTGCATGTACCCTTGTTGATGAGGTGTGCCTCCCCTCCCCATGACAGATTCCCACTACTGCCAATCCCGCCTTCCCCCACCCCCTGGCAGCTTCCTGCTACTGCTAATCCTTTTTTTTTTATGGTATTGCGATAATTGTTCAAGGTCCGCTTATGAATGAGAACATGTGATACTCAGTTTCTTAGTTTCTTAGTTTCTATGATACATCACTCAGTATTATAGACTCTAAGTCCATCCAGGTTGCTGTGAAATTCATGATTTTTTCCTTCTTTATGGCTGAGTAATATCTGATCATGAATAAATTGCTAGGATGTTGGCAAGGTTTCCTGGTGGGCACAAGAATTCCTCACCTGTGACATCAGAAGTGGAAAGTCTGAGACCTCC
Source organism: Tarsius wallacei (assembly GCA_963574415.1). Lineage (NCBI taxonomy): Eukaryota > Metazoa > Chordata > Mammalia > Primates > Tarsiidae > Tarsius > Tarsius wallacei. Next base: position 4,611 of record CAUYQG010187270.1, read on the forward strand.
TCATTCTGGTGTTCAGTAGCTAGCAGACAGGTTTACTGTTCACCTGATGTTTTATGCAGGATGATTTTCAGGCCGAGATGCAAATGGAAGCAGATTTGTGAAACTTGTTTCTGACCCTTAAAACAAAAGATTTGGAATGATCAAGCATGTAATGTAACCACATGCTAGAGGCTAATTTCAAGCATGTCGCTATGGCAATTGGATTTAGAAAAGGCGGACTCCTCCCTTTTGTGTGTTTTTAGCCAGAGAAACTGAAATTGTACTTCCAGACAGTTCTGATGTGAATATCCCTTCGCTCTTGTGGCCACATTTTTGGCGCGTTGGTTTCTCTGTCTTGCTATCTAATTCTATCAGTTGATGAGGTCATAGACATTTATGTATTTAGCATGTATAGCTCTTTGAATGAGAAGTTATTGCTGAATTCCCTGTGGGGTAAATTATGGTACAAAAATACTCTTATGGAAAACCATCCATGAAAATAACAGATTGGTTAAAAAAAAAAAAAAAGAAAGGAGACAATTATCTTTCTCTAAGTTATAAATAAATACATTTTGTACCGTTTTCACTGTGTGTGGAGTTCGTAGGGCTAACATGGAAGTGGAAAAAGAAAACCATGTTTTCTGGAAAAGGTGTATTTCACTGAAGCTCCAGAGATGGTAATGCGCTCATTCATTCATCACTTTGTTGAACTAACACGGTGTCTCAGGGGCCATGCTTGATGCCAGCACAGAAGCTACGGACTGTGCTGTGCTTGTGGAATGGTAGTGAAAGGAGGGGCATGCTTGATCGGGGGATGGTCAAGCTTTCTTATCAGGCTCAAGGCTTTACAAAAAAGATCACTGTTGAGCAGAAATTTTGAAGATGGGTGGACATTTTCCAGCATAGGACGGAAAGAAGGAATTCTAGGAAGAAAAGGTTGCATAACGAAAGACACAAAAACATGATCATCTTGCAGTGTCCTGGGACTGGAAACACCTGGCATGGCTCACACGCTGCGTGTCTGAGGCAAGTGTGAGTGAGGAAAGTGGAGGAAATTGGTTTAGGCATCACTGACCACATGGGCAACTCTGATTGGATTCTTCTGGCAGTGGAGAGCCACGGACGAATTTTAAACTGGGAGAGGTAAAACGATTGGACAGCAAAACAAAAATACTTGGCTTTTCTAGAAAATTTCCCTACAGCTGCATGCAGGAGGGGTGTAAAGAATGCAAAAGAACTGACCGTCAGGATGCAGTAATGTGGGTGTGGGACTTGTCTGTTGCAGAGGACTCGGGAGCTGCATGAATATGCAGGGTTAGGAAGAGGGGTGGCTCCTAGGATTCTAATTTTGTGTCTGAGTGGGGAATAGAAAAAATCAGAAAGAAGAGGAACATGGAGGATCATGGTCGATATCGCAGAGAAAGGTAGAGATTGTTACTTGTATGTATGTACATAAATGTATGTATTTATGTGAATGCATATAACATGTAATTATCTCTTGCTCTTTCTTTCTATATAGACACATTCTTATGCTGCTATTCTGTGATAATAGATGCTTTCTGCTTCCTTAATTTTGTATAGTTGCATGGAAACCAAAAGAGTGGATGGAATTAGTTTAGAAGGAAAGAGAGGAGGGCTCTAGGCAGAGCCTGAGGGACATGAACATTTCAGATGTAGGTGAAAGAACATGATCTGGAAAAAGAGTCTGAGACAGACTGTTTAAAGGGAAAGCAGATCAAGGAAAGTCTAAAGAGGAAGGGAGCTAACCTTATCAAATGCCACCAAAAGATCAAGTAAAATGATGATCCAACAAGTTCACTGACCGCCTGTCGAGAGTTCACAGATGACCTAGGCCGGGACAGTTCTGATGGAATGATGAAAGAGGAAGTCATCTTGCAGTGGGTTGAAGAAAGAATGCAACAAAAGTGCGTAGAAATGTATTTCTTTAAAAAATAAAATTAGAATCTTTTTTCAGTTGTTACTGAAATTCAAATATGTGCATTCAGATATTGATATACTATATATTGGTATAAGAGATAAGGCAAAAATGTTAAATAATTCACTAAAATTCGGTCAAACCAAAAATATTTATTTCCCCAAAAGCCACAGAGTTGACAAATTCAGGTGACTGCAAAATGCAATGTCACTATCAGCTATTTTGCATGGTTACAGGAATGAAGTGGTTGGCGTGTGGAGATTTTATTCCTGTAGCATACAGTATAAATTTCCCCACACTTGGCAGGTTTGATGTGTGGCACCCAGGGACAGAACTGCGAACGGCAGTGACCAGCCTGGCTCGTCTCATCAAGGAATGTATATTCTGTTAACTTGGCTTTTATTTTCTTTCTAACCATTGATTTTGAATTAGAAAAATAGAACACTTCGCATTTTCCTGAAAGAGTACATGTAGTACATGTTCACTATCATTTACAAAAGTCGATTTTCATTGATTCATGCTACGGTGGGTATGCAGCTGACCTTAAACCTAACCCTGTATTTGTTTCTAGCATTTTTTATTTCGCCAAGTATAAACCATAAATGATCTATTCCACTATTTTAGTTTATATGTTTAAGGAGGACAGGTGCAGTTTCCTTACACGCATAGACTTCATAGTGATGAAGTCTGGACATTCAGTGTACTCCTCATCTTCATAGTGTACACCTTACCTAACAGGTAGTTTGTGGGATGGATAGTTTGCAACTATTTTTTCCCATTCTGGAGATTGTCTGTTTACTTTGTGGATTGTTTGTTTTACCATGCAGAAGCTTTTTAGTTTAATTAAGTCATGTTTGCCTATTACTGTTTTTGTTGCATTTGCTTTTGAAGTCTTAGTCATAAATTATTTGCCTAGACCCATGTCCAGAAGAGATTTTCTCTTCAAGCCCCTCACACTCTCTCCCTTTTTATTCGCCTGTGCAGGTGCAGGTATACCCATAATTTAGCTCCCACTTACAAGTGAGAACGTGTAGTATTTGACTTTCTGTTTCTGAGTTATTTCACTTAAGATAATGGCCTCTAGTTCCATTCCTGCTGCTGTAAAGGACATGATTTTATTCTTTCTTGTGGTTGAGTAATGTTTCATGATGTATGTGCATGTGAGGTGTGTGTGTGTGTGTGTGTGTGTGTCTGTGTGTGCATGTGTGCCCATGTATCATGTTTTCTCGATTCAACCCTCCATTGATGGATACTTAAGTTGATTTCATATCTTTGCTGTTGTGAAGAGTGCTGTGATAAACATACTAGTGCAGATGTCTTTAATATAATGATTTTTTTTCCCCTTTGGGTAGATACCCAGAAGGAGGATTGCTGTATCAAATAGTAGTTCTATTTTTCGTTCTTTGAGAAGTCCCCATGCTATTTCCATAGAGGTTAATTTACATTCCACTTAGTGTATCCTCACCAACATCTGTTGTTTTTTAAAATGAGAAAATATAGTTTATTTAAAAAGTAAATTAGAGAGAGAGAGAGAGAGAGAAAGAAAGAAAGAGAAAGACAGGGAAAGAGGAGATCACCTCCCCAAGGTAGAGGAGTGGGCCAAAGCCAGGAAACATGGCCTGACCTTGTTTTTAGACTTTTTAACAATGGCGTTTCACTGTGATTTTAACTTGCATTCCTCTGATAATGAACAGTTTTTCATATGTTTCTTAGCCACTTGTATGTCTTTTTTTGAAAAACGTCCGCTCATGTACTTTGCCCACTTTTTAAAAGGGTTGTTTATTTTCTTCATGTTGAGTTGTTTGAGTTCTCTATAGATTCTGGATATTAGCCCTTTGTGGGATGTATAGTTTGTAAATATTTTTTCCCATTCTGTAGATTGTCTGCTTACTTTGTTGATTGCTTATTTTACCGTGCAGAAGCTTTTTAGTTTAAGTAAGTCCTGTTTGTCTATTATTGTTTTTGTTGCATTTGCTTTTGAGGTCTTAGTCATGAATTATTTGCCTAGACCAATGTCCAGAAGAGATTTTCTTAGTTTTCTTATAGGGATTTTTATAGCTTCAGGTCTGATGTTTAGATCTCTAATCCATCTTGTGTTAATTTTTATATATGGTCGGAGATATGAGTCCAGTTTCATTCTTCTGTGTATGGCTATTCAGTTTTCCCAGCACAACTGATTGAATAGGGTGTCCTTTCCCTGTGTATGCTTTTGTTGACTGTTTCAAAGACACGCTGGTTGTAGATATGTGGCTTTACTGCTGGGTTCTCTATTGTGTTCCACTAATTGGGGTGTCTATTTTTATACCAGCACCATGCTGTTTGATCAGACTAGCCTTGTAGTATAATGTGAAATCAGGTAATATGATACTCTAGCTTTGTTCTTTTTGCTTAGAATTGCTTTTGCTATCTGGGCTCTTCTTCCATAGACATTTTTGGATTTTTTTTTCTAATTCTTTGAAAAGTGGCATTGGTAATCTGATAGGAATTGCATTGAATCTATAGACCACTTTGGGCAGTATGATTGTTTTAATGATATTGATTCTTCCAGTCCATAAACATTGGGTGTTTATCCATTTGTTTGTGTCATCTTTGATATCTTTGAGGAATGTTTTGCAGTTCTCATTGTAGAGCTCTACCACATCTTTGATTAACTATATTCCTGGGTATTTTATTTTATTTTTTGGTGGTTATTATAAATGAGTTTGCCAGCTAGATTGTTTGTTCATAGAAATACTATTAATTTCTGCACATTAACTTTGCATCCTGAAACTACTGAATTTGTTTATCAAATATAAGAGATTTTTGGTGGAGTCTATAGGATTTTCTACTTATAAGAACATATCATCAGCAGACAGTAATAATATGACTTTCTTTTTCCAATTTGGATGTCTTTTTTTTTTTCCTTTTTTTTGCCTGACTGCTCCCTAGTACTATTTAAATAAAAATGGTGAAAGTGGGCATCCTTGTCTTGTTCGAGTTGTTAGAGGAAAGTTCACTTTCAATATTTTCCCAGTAAGTAAAATGTTGACTGTAGCATTGCCATATATGGACTTTATTATGTTGAGGTATGTTCCTTCTATGTTTAGTTTGTTAAGAAGTTTTGTTGTAAAGGGATGTTGAACTTTATAGAATGGTTTTTCTGTGTCTATTGAGATGATCACATTTTTTCCTTCATTTTTTGGATGTGATGTAACATGTTTATTGAACATTTATATATGTCGAACCATCCTTGCATCCCTGGGGCAAATTCCACCTGATCATCATGGTGTATTATCTTTTTGTGTGCTGTTAGATTCCATTTGCTAATTCTTAAAAATTATATATTGATTAAAAAAAAATCCATAACACAAAATAATTTTTAAACTTTTTCTATACTGACTTCTTATACTTATATATTTTAATTCTAATGTCTACCTAATTTTTAAAAATTTAAAAAGAAAATTTTAATTTTTAGTTTTAGATCTGAGGTACACATGTCTATTCATTATATGGACATATTGTGTAGTGGTGGAGATTGAGTCTCAGGTGGCCCATTCCCCAGATAGTGAGCACTGTGCTCTGTAGGTAGTTTCTGAACTTTAATCCCTTCTCCGCTCCTCTTCATTGGTGTCCCCAGTATCTATTATTTCCATCATTATAACCATTTATCTCCCACTTATGAATGAGAATATGCAGTGTTTAGTTTTCTGTTTCTGAGTCAGCTGGAGATGACAATCTCCTGCTTCATCCATATTGCTGTAAAGGACATGATTTCTTTTTTTATTTTTTTTTGAGTTGGAGTCTCACTCTGTCGCCCAGACTGGAGTGCGGTGGCCGCTCCCGGCCAGTTCAGCCTCTACTTGCTGGGCTCCGGTGATCCTTCCACCTCAGCCTTCCAAGTAGCTGGAACTACAGGTGCGCTACCACACCCAGCTAGTTTTTTGATTTATTGTAGAGATGAGGTCTCACCAAGTTGCCCAGACAGGTCTCGAACCTGCGGGCTCAGGCAATCCACTCACCTCAGCCTCTCAAAGCGTGGGATTACCACTTCTTTTATTAGAGTATTGCGATAGTTGTTTAAGGACTGCTTATGAGTGAGAACATGTGATACTCAGTTCTTTGTTTCTGTGAAAGATCACTCAGTATTATAGACTCTAAGTCCATCCAGGTTGCTGTGAAGTTTATGATTTTGTTCTTCTTTATGGCTGCATAATATTCCATTTTGTATATGTACCACATTATTTATTTATTCTTTTATTTTAAAGATGTGGGGTACAATTCAGGGTTAGGTATACAAATGTTCATTATGCAGGTACACTTGTTGATGAGGTGTGCCCCCACCCCTTCCCTAGGCAGATTCCCACTACTGCCAATCCCACTTCCCTGCTCCCCTCCTGGCAGTTTCCCACTACTGCCAATCCTTTTCTTATAGTATTATAATAATTGTTCAAGGTCCACTTATGAGTGAGAACATATGACACACAGTTCTTTGTTTCTGTGAAAGATCACTTGGTATTATAGACTCTAAGTCCATCCAGATTGCTGCGAAGTTCATGATTTTGTTCTTCTTTATGGCTGCATAATATTCCATTGTGGATTTGTACCACATTTTTAAAATCCATACCTCTTTTGATGGGTGACACAGTTGGTTCCATGTTCTTGTGATTGTGAACAATGCTGCAATAAACATACGTGTGCAGGTATCTTTTTTGTAAAGTGATTTGAGTCCTTCCAGGTATATTCCCAGTAGGGGGATTGCAGGGTCATAAGGAAGACAACTTCTGTTTCTTAGGGTAGATACCTAGTAGTAGGATTGCTGGATCAAATGGTAGATCTATATTTCGTTCTTTAAGTAATCTCCATACCACTTTCCATAGAGGTTGTACTAATTTACACTCCCCCAAGCATTGTATAAGTGTTTCCTTTTCTCTGGATGTGTGCCAGCATTTATTTATTTTTCTTATTTTTAAATAATGGCCATTCTGACTGGTGTAAAGTAGTATCTCATTGTGGTTTTAATTTGTATTTCCCTGATTACAAGTGATGTTGAGCATTGTTTCATATGTTTGTTGTCCATTGGTATATCTTCTTTTGAGAGACATCTGTACATGTCATTTGCCCACTTTTAAAGGGGTTACTTGCTTTTTTCTTGTTGATTTGTTTGAGTTTTTTTGTAGAATCGAGATATTAGTTCTTTGTCAGATGTGTAGTTTGCAAATATCTTCTCCCATTCTGTAGGCTACCTCTTTGCTCTGTTGATTATTTCTTTTGTTGTGCAGAAGCTTTTTATTTTAATTATGTCCCACGTATTTATTTTTGGTTTGGTGCATTTACTTTCAAAGTTTTAGCAATAAATCTTTTGCCTAGGCCAATGTCCAGAAGAGTTTTTCTTAGGTTTTCTTCTAGGATTTTTAGGGTTTCAGGTCACAGATTTAAGTCTTTAATGTATCTTGAGTTAATTTTTGTACATGGTGAGAGATAGAGATCGAGTTTCATCTTTCTGCATGTAGCTATCCAATTTTTCCAGCACTATTTGTTGAATGGAATGTCCTTTCCCCAGTGTATGTTTTCATCTGTCTCATCAAAGATCATTTGGTTGTAGGTATTTGAGTTTATTTCTAGATTCTCTATTCTATTCCATTGGTTCATGCATCTGTTCCTGTAACAGTACCATGATGTTTTGATTACTACAGCCTTGTAGTATAATTTGAAGTTAGGTAATGTGATACCTCCAGTTTTGTTCTTTTTGCTTAGAATTTCTTTGGCTATTCTGGGTCTTTTTGCTCTTTATGAAGTTTAGGATTGTTTTTCCTAATTCTGTGAAAAAAGGCGTTGATAGTTTGATAGAGATTGCACAAAATTTGTAAATTACTTTGGGTAATATGGTCATTTTAATAATGTTGATTTTGGCTGCTACTATAAGTGCAATTGAGTTCCTGATTTGACTTTCAGCTGGGTCTTTATTGGTGTATAGCAATGCTACAAATTTGTGTTTATTGATTTTGTATACTGAAACTTTACTGAATTCATTTATCAAGTTCAAGAGTCTTTTGGAGGAGTCTTTAGGATTCTCTAGGCATAAGATCATATTCTCAGCATATATAGATAGTTTGATGTCTTCTTTTCCAAATTGGATATGCTTTATTATTATTTTTTCTTGCCTGATTGTTCAGACTGGGACTTCCAGTGCTATGTTGAATAGTAGTGATGAAAGTGGGCATCCCTGTCTTGTTCCCATCAGAGGGGAAATGTGTTCAACTTTTCTCTGTTCAGGATGACATCAGTTGTGGGTTTGTCATATATAGCTTTTATTATTTTGAAGAATGTTTCCTCTATGCCTATTTTGCTGAGGATTTTTATCATGAAGGCATGCTGGATTATATCAAACACTTTTTCTGCATCTATTGAAATTATCGTATGACTTTTGTTTTTCATTCTATTTCTGTAGTGGATCATGTTATTGACTTGCATATGTTGTACCATCCTTGCATCCCTGGAATAAAACCCACTTGGTTGTGGTGTATTATTTTTTAATGTTCTGTTGAATTTGGTTTGCTAATATTTTGTTGAAGATTTTTGCATCTATGTTCATAATGGATATTGGCCTGTAGTTTTCTGTTTTGTTGTTGTTGTGTCTTTTCCTGGTTTGGTATCAGAGTGATACGGGCTTTATAAAATGAGTTAGGGAGGATTCCCTTCTTTTCAATATTGTGGAATAGCTTTAGTAAAATTGGTACCAGTTTTTTTTGAAGGACTAGTAGAATTCAGCTGTGAGTCCATTGGGTGCAGGACTTTTTATTGTTGGGAGACTTTTAATTACTGTTTCAATCTTGCAACTCATCACTGCTTTGTTCAGGGATTCTATTTCTTCTTGAGTCAAAGTTGGAGGGTTGTATGTTTCCAAGAATTAATCTATTTCCTCTAGATTGTCTAGTTTGTTTGCATAGAGGTGTTCATAATAGTCTCAGATAATCTTTTGAATTTCCCTTGTATCAGTTGTAGTATTTCTTTTTTCATTTTTGATTAAGCTAATTTGAATCTTCTCTCTTCATTTCTTAATTAATCTAGCTAGTGGTATATCAATTTTGTTTTATTTTTAAAGAATCAACTTTTAAAAATTGAATTCCATGTATTTAAAAAAAATTTTAATTTCAGTTAGTTCTGCTTTGATCTTTGTTATTCCTCTTCTGCTAATTTTGGGTTTGTTTTGTTTGTGTTTTTCTAGTTCCTTGAGATGTGATGTTAAGTAGTTGACATGTAATCTTTTAGTCTTATTAATGTAGGACTTAAACACTATTAATTTTCCTCTGAGAACAGCTTTGGCTGTGTCCCAGAGGTTTTGATAACTTGTTTTGTTGTTGTCATTCATTTCAAATAAATTTTTGAATTTCTAACTTGATTTCATTGTTGACTCAAGGATCACTCAGGAGCAAATTGTTTAACTTTAATGTCTTTGGTTTTGTGAGTTCTTCTTGGGGTTAAATTCCAGTTTTATTGCACTGTAGTCTGAGGTGGTGCTTGATATGATTTTGATTTTTTAGAAGTTTATTGAGACTTGATTTGTGGCCTATCATATGATCTATCTTAGAGAATCTTTCATATGCTGATGAGAAAAATGTATATTCTGTAGTTTTGGGATGGAATGTTCTGTAGGTGTCTGTTGGTTCCATTTCCTGTGGAATTTTGTTTAACTCCAATATTTTTTTGTAGACTTTCTACCTTGATGATTTGTCTATTGCTGTCAGTGGGGTATTGAATTCTCCCATTATTATTGTATTGCTTTCTATTTCTTTTTTAGGTCTAGTAGAATTTGTTTTATAAAGCTGAAGGCTCTGGAATTAGGCACATATATAAACTTGTTATGTCTTTTCATTGGATTGATCTCTTTAACATTGTATAGTAGCCATCTTTATCTTTTTTTTACTGTTGTAAATTTGAAGTCTGTTTTATCTGATATGAGAATGGCTACTCCTGCTTGTTTTTGGTTTCCATTTGCATGGAATATTTTTCCTCACCTTGAGTCTATAGGAGTCTTTGCTAGTTAAGTGGTATCTTGAAGGCAGCAGATATTTGTGTGTGTGTGTTTTATCCATTCTGCCAGTCTAGATAAGTCTATATCTTTTTAGTGGGGCATCAAGAACATTTATGTCAAGAGTTAATAATAACATGTAAGGTATGATTCTACTCAACATACTGGTTGTTATCTAGCTGCCTTGTTTATTTATTTTCTGTGTTGTATTGGTGTTCCATACAATCTGTGAACTTTATGATTTCCAATATTTCTTCTACTGGCATATTTCAAACTTTTGTCTCAGTATTTAGGACTCCTTTGAATATTTCTTGTAAAGCAGTCTAGTGGTGACAAATTTCTTCAAAATGTGCTTGTCTGCAAAGGACTTCATTTCTGAAACTTAGTTTTGTGGGACACAAATCCTTTGCTGACAGTTATTCTGTTTGAAAAGATTGAAAATGGAGCCCCAATCCCTTCTGGCTTATAGGGTTTCTACTGAGAAGTCTGCTGTTAGTCTGATAGGTTTACATTTGTAAGTTATTTGATGCTTTTCTCACTGCACTTAAAATTCCTTCTTTCACATTAACTTTGCATAGCTAGATGATTATGTTCCTTGGGGATGACCTTTCTGCAATGAATCTTTTGTGGGTTCTTTGGACTTCTTGTATCTGGATGTTTAGATCTATGGCAAGGCCAGGACAATTTTTCTCCATTATTTCCTCAAATAAGTTGTCCATATCTGTTGCATTCTCTTTTTCCTCAGGAATATTTATAATTCTTAGTTTTGGGTGTTTTACATAATCCCGCATTCTTGGAGACTTTTTTCTGTTCTCTTGATTCTTTTTTCTTTATTGTTGTCTGATTTGGATTAATTTAAATGCTTGCTTTAAAATTCTGAGATCCTTTATTCTGCTTTTTCTAGTCTATTGTTAAAACTTTCCAGTTGATTTTGTACTTAACTAAATGCTTCTTTTATTTCCAGAATTTCAGCTTGTTATTATTATTATTATTATTTGAGTTGTAGTCTCACTCTGTTGCCCAGACTGGAGTTCAGTGGCTCGCTCATGGCCACCCCAGCATCAATCTGCTGGACTTTGGCAGTCCTTCCTCCTCAGTCTTCCAAGTAGCTGGAACTACAGGCGCACGCTGCCATGCCCAGCTAATTTTTGATCTATTGTAGAGACGAGGTCTCGCCAAGTTGCCCAGACTGGTCTCAAACCCATGGGCTCGGGCAATCCATCCACCTTGGTCTCCCAAAGTGCTGGGATTACAGGCTGAGCCATTGAGCCTGGCCTGTTATTTTTTTTTAAGGTATCTATATTTTTGGAGAAATTTTCATCCATATCCTGAATAGTTTTTTTTTTTTTTAGCTTCTTTATGTTGGTTTTTAGTTTTCTCCTGAAGTTAATTGATCAATTTTATTATTAACCTTTTGTATTCTATGTTTGGAATTTCAAAAATTTCATTTTGGTTAGGGTTTGTTGCTGAAGAGTTTATGTAGTCTTTTGGGGGTGTTGGACAACTCTGTTTTTTCATATTGTCAGAATTATTTTTCTGGTTTATTCTTATTTGGTAGATGATTTCTTCTTATTTGAGATTGGCAGTGGACTGACATTAGTACTGTAGGGTTCCCTTGATTATATATAGCCTTAGAGTGGTGAGTTTCTCAATTGCCAGATGTGGCAGTCCTGTGCTGTGTACCTGCATTGGCTGCCATCATCTTGAGTGGCTTGGAGAGTGTTGTTAGCTTGCATTTGGGCTCAGGTCTTCCCCAAAGCTGACATACTGTATCCAATGTGGTTGGCTGTACTGTGGACCTCTGGCCACGAGGTGGTGGCTTGCGAGAGAAAGCCAGCTAAAATGGTGGCTGTGGGGTTTTTCCTTGATGAGTGTTGCTCCCAGAAAGTACCTCACCGGTGTAAGCCGAGTGTGGGACTCTGAAGAGTTCCCAAGTTTTCTGTCTGTTTTGAGCCTTCCGGGGTAGTGCAGAGGAAAGAAGATGAAGCATTCTACTTTTATCTGCCCCAGTGGAGATTAGAAGAGAGTCCCAGGTCGCTGTTGTGCAGAGCAGGCACAGAAGAGTTCACAAGGGCCTGAGAGGTTGCCATGGCAAGGTGTCCCACCAGGCTCCCACCTTGGTTTCGGACAACCTGTGACATGAATGTCAAGATGCAGCCAGCCTCAGGGCCTCAGGTGTTCCTAGGCAACCCTCCCAGTCAGGAGCTGTCTGCAACCATGGAGTTTGCTGTTGGGGTCCATTCTTTCCCATGCTGTCTGAAAAACAGCTGCTCCACTCTGCAAGGGTTGAGTTCCAGGGAGATGGCAGCTGGTGCTACTCAAGGTTTTTTTTCCTGCACCACTCTGTGGCAGAGCACAGCTGTGGGAAAGGCCATTTCCTGTAAGGGGCTGGGGTCCCACAAAGCCCAGGGAGCCCTTCAAGTTTACGGCAGGAGCACAGAACTCCTAAATTCCATCACTTACCTTTCCCATTGTGTCTGGAGGCTGTGATGGACTTTGGCTATACAGGCAAGAGCCTGGCTAGTTCTAGCTCAGGTTGGTGGGGTTTTTTTTCTTTTTTCCTCTGTGTGGTTATCATCACTCCTTTGGAGACTTATGGGGTGTGCTTCTGGTTCCGTTCCTCCCTGTGGTGCTGAGGAAACTCTATCTTGGTTTACTGTGTAGGAGAAATTCACTCTAGCCACCTCATGTTGGCCATCTTAATGTGGTCCCCTCAATTTGCTAGTATTTTATTGAGGATTTTTATGTCTGTGTTCATCAGGGATATTGTCTGTTTTCTTTTCTTGCTATGTCTTTAGTGCTGGCCTCAGTCATTCCGTTATTATTATTATTTATTATTTTGGTTCATACCCTGTCAATAGCTACGTCAGGGACAGAAACTTTGTGTTGTGTGTGAAAAGATACTTAGACGTTCTTCCTTCTCTTTGGAAGCTCTCAGTTTAGCTGTGTTGGGTGGGAGGCAGAGATGCTATAATTAGTCAATGACAAAGTAATATTTACAATGTTATAATAGCAGAACCTCTATCGATTTTGGTCATGTCATAACTATGAGTGCATATTATGCACTATTCTAGATGCTCTTGATAAATTCTGACGTTTAATACCGAGTACCATTGTCCTTGTTTTGTGATGAGGGACTTCTGAGAGCACAGTCTTGTACCGGGCCACATGGCTAAGTGGTGGCCAGGGAGACCCACTCCAGCTGTGCTTCTCTGACTGAAGCCTATACTCCTAACCACTGTGTCAAACCACCTCCTGTTGCAAATGCCTCTGAGAGGATGAGGGATCCCAGAGTATGGTTATCAGGGAATGCTCCCCTGAGAAAACGAAGGATGAATTTAGAAGCTTCTGTCAGCATTCCAGCAAGGCAGCTAGTCCTGACATCAGCTTCAAGAAGCACAAGGGGATGGCAGGGCGGTTGTCACTGGCTCGGCTTCCTTCCAATATCCTATGAGGGCGCTCTAAGGGTGCTATGGTGCCCTTGGCTTCACCATGGGTATGAGAAGGAGAGATGAAAAAGAAGAGCGTTACGGGAACAGAACTCCGTGCACATATGTATAGAATTGAAAAACAGTGTTATCAAGCTGTGATGCGGAAGTTTCACTCATTGTACCCCATTGGGGTACAGGGGGAGTGGCTGGAGAGACTGGGGTGTCTTTAGTACTGGCCTCATAGTCATTCCATTATTATTATTAATTATTATTATTATTAGCTGTGTGAGAGTTATGTAAACAGGCTTAGCTTCATCCATATTGGAACCACAAGGCAGCTGGGAGTGCATGTTACTTCTGCCAGGTCCCAGGTCACCAAATCAATGATTAAGAGTCAGCTTGGAAGGATGTGTCTGACTCCCTCAGAACAAAGCAGCAGCTGAGGAGCAGGAAGCAGGAAGGACAAACAAGATGAATATAACGCAAGATAAAAATGTAACCAAGTCTGAGCTCAGTGATTCTGTCATATTGTTTTTGGCTTTAGATTGAGTGAGTTTATTGGTTCTCCTGAAAATGGACTGGTATTGTCTAGTGGGACCCAACAGTGCTGGTCTGTCTTCCCAGACACAGTGCTGGTCTGTCTTCTGTGCCTCTGTGTCTGGAGAGAGGGCACAGAAATGGGAAATTGTGACATGGTATGATAATGACCTTAATACCATAGTTATGTTACGTAATTCATGTGAAATGCTAAATCTTATTATTTTGAAACCCACTTTCACCAGAATGAAGCTAGCAATGTCTGAACATTAAAGAGGCTGTGCTTTGGTTTTGTGTGAAAATTCACTTAAAACTTCTTATTCCCGAGTGAAAGACATTATATGACATGGTGTGTTATGACCTCAGAGAGAGGCTTCATGGCTGGTGCTACTTTCACGTAAAAGTGAGTGTGACTCAGTGACACAATTCAGTCATAGCCTAGTCCTTCTTCCACTGTGACATTCAGGACAGATTACACCCCCTCATTGCCCTTGAAATCATCTCTCTGACCTGGGAAAGAGAACTACCTTTTATTGATATCTGCTGGAAGGACTAGGTATGAAAGGAACAAAGAAATCTGTAATGAACTTTTCTGTTCGTTTTTTTCAGTTTACTCTGAATTTCCATGTACAGGAATACCACAGTTCAAAATTATAATGCTCACCTTACATTCAGTGCTTTTAATTACCTGAAGAATGCAGCTGCACACTCCTGAAAACACTGACTTATCTGGGATCAGTTAGCACCTTCCGTTAACTTTGTCACTGTCTGTTCATCCATGGAAATAAAGGATGTTTATTAGTTCTAATCGTATAATTCCCGAAAGAGAAGGGATTTAACATGGCACACTCTTGAGAAAAGTGGGGATTTGGTTTAGGATAAAGAGGTGGAAATTGTTCTTCCATGGAAATCAGGAGATGTGTTTTCCGCTGAAGCCTTGGCCCTCGGTGACTGGCTGATGGTGGGTATGCGGACCCATCCTTCAGGGCCTCAGTTTCCTCACATGCGTATGGAGGCAGAGCTGCTGTGTCAGCAGATACTCTTGTGGGTCATTCCCCAGGCCACTTGCTTTGCTTTGAGGGAAATGAACTGTTTTGGGTCTTTGTTTTTTCAGCTCTAAAACTGGCACATCAACTCCTTGAAACAGTGTGTTGGGCTTCAACTGGGATGAACATGGGAGCACCTTCCAGTTCTCTCCTCTCCACATCCTTTTTGACTCTTTTCTCATAAAGTCAGAGGTTGGGTCAATTCATCTGTAAGACAGTTTCTTTTTAAAAAGTTCAGGTCTTTGCCTAGCACGGTGGCTCAAGCCTGTAATCCCAGCTCTTTGGGAGGCCGAGGTGAGTGGATTGCCTGAGACCAGGGGTTTGAGACCAGCCCGGGCAACTTGGCGAGATCTCGTCTCTACAGTAAATCAAAAAGAAAAAAAATTATCTGGGCATGGTGGCACATGTCTGTAGTTCCAGCTACTTGGAAGGCTGAGGCAGAAGGATCACCTGAGCCCAGCAGTTCGAGGCTGGTGGTGGCCGTGACACTACACTCCAGCCAAGGAGATAGAGTGAGACTCCAACTCAAAAAAAAAAAGTTCAAGTATTTCAAGTCTATAAAAGTAATACTGGTTCTCTATAAAAAACTGTGGCATAAAGGAAAAATACACTCGTTAGTCTTTATGTTTATATGTGTGTATTTCCCTTCCTACCTTCCAATTTTAACTTTCTATGAGCACCTGACAGGGCTTAGCACTTTGAGACTCATAAAGCACAATTGTCCCTTGGTATCGTGGAGAATTGGTTCCACGCCTTCTCCCATACCAAAATCCACAGATGCTCAATTCCCTGACATAAGATGCTGTAATACTTGCATATAACCTATGAACATCCTCATACATACTTTAAATCATCTCAGAGTACTTATACTACTTAATACGATGTAAATGTTATATAAATAGTTGAAAATTTGTACTTTTTATTGTTGTATTGCTAATTTCTTTTTGAGTTGGAGTCTCACTCTGTCGCCCAGGCTAGAGTGCAGTGGCATACTCCCGGCCACCGCAACCTCGACCTGCTGGGCTCCGGTGATCCTTCCACTTCAGCCTTCCAAGTAGCCGAACTACAGGCATTTGCTACCACTCCCAGCTATTTATTTATTTATTGTAGAGAAGAGGTCTCGCCAAGTTGCCCGGGCTGGTCTTGAACCCACAGGCTCAGTCAATCCACTCGCCACGGCCTCCCAAAGTGCTGTGGTTACAGGTTGAGCCACCGAGCCCGGACCCGTATTGCTATTTTTTAAAACATTTTTTATGTTTCAAATATTTTTGATTCATGGTTGGTTGAAGCTTGTGGATGTGAAACTAGCCAATGAGGACGGCCTACTGCAATTGATTTTCAGATCCCAAGGATTTTGTGAACAAGCACTTCAGCAGAGTAAGCCTCCATTTTCTTAATCTAATCCGTGAGCTTGAGAGGGAATGGAGTCTATTTCGAGATCACAGTATGGGCCTGGGGTGGGAATTTCACTGAGGAGCAAAAAGAAGATGCTAGATTGGAGAACTGTTATAAAGTTGTGTGAGCATCTTCTTTGGAGCCGTTATGGTATTCTTTTTTATGAATAAACACTGTAGCCATTGTTGGAGATATGTAGCTAAGCAGTGAACTTGTACAAAAATAAAAATCAGTCTACCATCTTCCCTGCACTAACCTCAGGCAGGGTTCCCACAGGGTCTGCCCTTCTTTTCTGTCTCCCTGTGGACTTTGCCAGACCAACATCTACATACCAGGACCAGGGGACATGCACACGTATGTAAAAAGAGAGAGAGAGACAGAGAGAGAGAGAGAGAGAGAGAGAGAGAGAGAAAGAGAGATTTTTGAGGAATTGGCTCATACAAGTGTGGGGCTAGCAAGTCCAGTTGGCTGGAGACATGGGGCAGAGTTGGGGCTGCAACTTGAGGGCACGTCAGTCTTTTCTCTTAAGGCCTTCAGCTGATTGAGTGAGGCCCACTCACATTATGGAGGGTGAGCTGCTTGACTCTAAGACTGCTGACTTAAATGTTCATCACATTAAAAAAAAATACGGGCTGGACTCAGTGGCTCAGCCTGTCATCCTAGCACTTTGGGAGGCCGAGGAGAGTGGATTGCCTGAGACTGCGGGTTCGAGACCAGCCCGGGGACCTTGGCGAGACTGCGTCTCTACAATAAATGAAAACATTATCTGGGCATGGAGGTGCACCCCTGTAGTTGCAACTACCTGGAAGGCTGAGGCAGAAGGATTGCCAGAGCCCAGCAGGTGGACGCTGGGGTGGCTGTGAGCGTGCCACTGCACTCTAGCCTGGACAGTGGAGTGAGACTCCAACTCAAAAAACAAAAGAAAACATTCAAAGTGGTGTTTATCCAAAAACCAAGTTCTGTGACCACCATGACCTAGTCAAATCGATGCATAAAATTGATGCATCACCGTAGGTTAATTCTAGGCCAGAAAACATCAACAGAAGATGACCTGAAGCTCTGGCTCTGAGGCATTTGGTAGGCAGGAAGCACACTGAAGTTTGAAAAAATGTGAGCTTTCTTCAACCGAGGACACAGTTGGGAATTAGGCAAGACAGGCAATGAGTGTGTCCTCCAAATGTTCCATCTCAGGCCTGGAAAATATATTTCCAATTCCTACAGTGAAAAGGCTGTCACACTACATGATGAAGAAGACTTTTGTTTTGGGGCACAAGGAGAGGTGTGGAAAATCTCTTTCATTCTTGCCCTGACTCCCAGCTGGACAGCGTGGCAGTGTCCTGACACAGTAGTTGACGGGGTGGTGCCACAGGATAGCTGTTGAGAGAGAAGCCAGTTGTCAGCTCAAGAGTGGCTGGGTTAGGGGACTGACTGAAGGCCTGAGTTGCAGGGAGAAGAGTTTGCCCTGCAAGCTGATGCCTAGGGCAGGCTGGAGATGGGGTACACAGGGGTGACCTCCTCCCAACAAAACGATGGCTCACTTCCAGAGTCAGCTTGATCTCTTCCATCCTCCCTGGAAGTTCAGAAAGGTGAGGAAGATGCTTGCTTTTTCTTTCTGTGGCTGTGTGCTTTTGCCCTTATTGGACCAGAAAACATCAACAGAAGATGACCTGAAACTCTGGTTCTGAGGCATTTGGTAGGCAGGAAACACATTAAACGTGGAAAAAATATGTGAGCTTTCCTCAGCTGAGGACATGATTGGGAATTAGGCAAGACAGGCACTCAGTGTGTCCTCTAAATGTTCCATCTCAGGCCAGGAGAACATATTTCCAATTTCTACACTGAAAAGGCTGTCAAACTGTGATTTAATTCCACTTACAACAGGAACTCTTGAGGCTCAAGTATGGATCTGCTTGACCTTTTTCTCAGGAAGATAGGCTTTCTGCAAGAATGAATGTTTCTCAGTTTCGAGAGAAACAAGTGACACACTCAAACAAAAATCAGCCTGTGAAGATGGCACTCTCTGTGATTTCTGCTCATTTGTTTTGCTCCCCAAGTACCAGATTCTTAGTTCTAGCGCACCTGAAGACCGTCTTCAACTCAGGACATTCATAGAAGGCCCGACACCACGGTGGGACTGAACAGCTATGTGGCCTGCTTTTGCCTTCTGGACGGGGCTCAAATCGATCTCTTGACTTTTGTCTCTTCATGAAATTTTTATTCGGTCCCAGAGCTACACTCCCAATCTTTCAAGAGAATCACATTCATCTCACAACTTAAACCGTTCAGCACAATCTGTACTGCGCACACGATTTAATATTACCTTAAATCTAAATCCTGCAATTATTTTGTGAATTAGTCACAGAAAACTTAAAAAAAAAATATTAAGTGACTGTTTGTTTAATGTTCATGTGACATATGCCCCCAAATATATTGGAAACTTCAGGATATAGTCAAGGCCTTGGCCTGTCTATTACTCTGTGAGGCCTTTCACGATACATTTCTGCACATTCGTGCAGGTTGTATGATGGGCTGTGACTTGGGTCTGATGTGCACCGTTTAACTAAAGGGGCCAGGTGATCCAACCCTTGAGTGAAGATACCCCGCTTGGAGTTAGTTCAGCCTGCTCTCGCTATCTTGATCTTCCCATTCTGTCTGCCATGGGGAGTCATTCTGAAGTCTTTTTGGCACAAGAACTTCCCGGATTGAGTTTGAGCCAAACATTCATCTCTTATTAGTTAGAAACACAGATTCCAAATTCCAAATTGCTTGCTCAGAAGAGTGTTAAAAATTTGTTACCCAACTTTATCAGCCTGGTCAGGGGAGAGAGTAGGTGGAGACAGACAGGAAGACAGGCAGACTAACTCTGGTCTAACCACTCCTAGTAAGTTCCATGTACTTGCTTCGTCAACAAGGGTACCTGCATAATGATCATTTGTATTCCTAACCCTGCATTGTACCCCACTTCTTTATTTATTTTTATTTTTATTTTTTATTTTTTTTTTGAGTTGGAGTCTCACTCTGTCACCCAGACTGGAGTGCAGTGGCCGCTCCCGGCCACCGCAGCCTCGACCTGCTGGGCTCCGGCGATTCTTCCACTCTGCCTTCCAAGTAGCTGGAACTACAGGCGCGCACTACCACGCCCGGCTAATTTTTTGATTTTTATTGTAGAGATGAGGTCTCGCCAAGTTGCCCAGGTGGGTCTCGAACCCGCGGGCTCAGACAATCCACTCACCTCAGCCTCCCAAGGCGCGGGATTACAGGCTGAGCCACCGAGCCCGGCCCCACTTCTTTAAAATAAAGAGAAAGAAAAGTTCCATGTGCCCAAATTTTAGCTTGGTTCAATGACTAGAATTTCTTCTAAACTGAGTTTCAAGAATGGTGAATGAGAGAAAAGTTTGTTAAATAGTGGTTGTTATTATTATGGATATTATCTTATAAATATTACATATATCACAATGGGATGAAGGAGATATAACAATTCAATGTTCACTCTGTGAAAGAAATGAAAATATAATCCTACATTTTATGCTATGGGAAGTTTTATATAAAATGACAGATTTTATGTAAGTGAAATTGCTAGTGACCTATCTTAAGCAAAACAGAGGTAGGTTGCAAAAAGGAATTGTATTTTTGGTAAACGTATTCATTTATACAGAAAGTGGCATAGTCCACATTTGATGACCATTTGAATTCATGTTCTAATTTTCAGAAATATATTTACCCTGCTCTAGGTAACGCATTGTGCAAGGCTCTGTATGCAATCCAGAAGAGCAGAGATTTAAACTGTGAAGGAGAATCTTTTCTAGATTTTTGGTTTACAATGTACTTAAATGAAAGTTTATGAGGTAGAATATATTCGCTAAAGAAGACCAAGGACTAACATATTCATTTTGGTGCATTTGAACATGGCTTATTGGAATCTAAGTCAGCTGGAGAAAATCTCTGGTCTTCCAAGAGAACTGTGCTTCTCAGGAAGAGACTCCCTGAGTGTGTGACAATAGTGTGGCCAAAGTAGGTGGGCCAAATCTCACAGTCCATAGAGTGATTCTGGGGACCACAGAGACCTCGTTATTGCACCACTTTTCAAGAAAGACTTTATCCTTGTGGCAGGAGAGCTTGTTTCTGCTTACTTGTGAAGAGGGACAATAGGGAACTTTCATAGCAAACACACATAGCACCTTGACTTTCAAATCAATCCAGTGATAAGTTACAATTTGTCATTTGCTGATTAGTTCAAACGTCTCGTATTATTTTCAATTAATTATATAACTGCTATAATGTCATTGGCTGAGAATACTTTTTCAATGGGCATCATTTTGTAAAATTGAAGATGTGCACACCCTATGATCCAGCAAATATTTAGCCTAGAGAAAATTTTGTTTTATGTGCACAAGGAGACATGCAGGCATATTTATTGCAGTATGGTTTTTAAATAATGTTGCAAAAAATGGGAAACAACCAAAGCATCTGTCAGTAAGGGAATATATGAAGGAATTGTGGTCTGCTTATATAGTGGAGTGTCACAGAAGAGTTAGGGATAAATAGTTAGACTTTAACATGTGAACAAAGTACAATAAAAAACATGCAATGGAAGGGGAAAAGCGAAATTTTAACAACCACATAAAGTTTGATATTTTTGCCTATTAAAGAACTCTACATTTTTTATATTTGGCTACATATTATGTTTTCTTTCATACTTATATAGAGAGAGTCCCCAACTTACAATGTTTCTACTTTGCAATGCTGTGAAACTGTCACAATTCAATATAATGTACAATATTTCGTAAATCACATGATTGTTAACATTTTATTATAAAATAACATTGTGTTAGATGATTGTATCCAACTGTAGACTAATGCAAGTGTTCTGAGCACATCTAAGGTAGGTTAAGCTAAGTTATAATGCTGGTAATTCAGGTGTATTAAATGCATTTTCAACTTACAATATTTTCATTTTAAAATAGGGTTATAGGGATGTAACCTTATCTTAAGTTGAGAGGCATCTGCATATGTATACATTTCATCTTATATTTATTCACATCCATATTCATGTCTGAAGAGGGTATCAAACTCATAAGAGGGTTACATCTGGGGAAAAGAAGCAAAGCTACAATTAAGATGGTGCTTAAAAGAGATGTTTACTTTATCTATTGTGTGTGTGTGTGTGTGTGTGTGTGTGTGTGTGTGTGTGTGTGTGGTTTGAACTGGGATCTCACTCTGTCACCCAAGCTGGAGAGCGGTGGCACAATTATGACTCATTGCAGCCTTGACCTCCTGGGCTCAGATGATCCTTCTGCCTTAGTTTCCCGAGTAGCTGGAACTGCAGGTGTCTGCCATGATGGTTGTCTAATTTTTTGGTATTTTGTAGAGATGAGATCACTCTGTGTTGCCTAGGCTGGGCTCAAAGTCCTGGGCTCAAGCAATGCTCCCACCTTAGCCTCCCAGAGTGCTGGAATTACAGACACAAGTCACCATGCCTGGCTTATAGTACGCTTTTATATATCATTTGTGTAGTAAAAATAAAAAACCTGTAAAATTATGAGTAGAAGAAACTACTTCAAAGTGTAAATAGTAGTTAATCCTGGATGTGGACAGTAAGGACTATTATTTTCTCATTTGCGCATTTCTGAATTTTTCAGAAATTTCAAAGCCTTGAAGAAGGAAAATGATTTATCCTTTTATATTTGCTGCTTTCTTTTATTGTTAAAATTTCATTTTTGGAAAATTATTAGTATTTATGGTTTAATGCAAGAGGAATGCTTTTTCCGTAACTGTTATAGCTTCTGTTTTTAAAAGAAACCAATGGTTCTAAGGTATTTGGGTCTATATAACCTTAAATCTTGTATGTTTGTAATGTCTATATAATCTTAAGTCTTATATGTTACAAAGTTTCCTTTAAATATATAGATACAGGCTGTGTGCAGTGGCTCATACCTGTAATCCTAACACCTTGGGAGGCTGAGGCAGGAGGATTGCTTGAGCCCAGGAGCTTGAGACCAGACTAGGCAACATAATGAGATCTTGTCTCTTCAGAAAATAAAAAATAAAAAAAACTAGCTGGGCATGGTGTTGTGCATTACTTTTTGGAGGCTGAGGTAGCAGGATTGCCTGACTCTAGGAAGTCAAGGCTGGAGTGAGCCATGATTTTGTCATTGCACTCCAGCCTAGGCAACAGAGTGAGACCCTGACTCAAATACATATATCAAATACACACACATGCACACACACACACACACACACACACACACACACACCAAATAGCATTGCCTATTGTGGAAACAGTGCATTCTGTCTAACAAGGAGATATAGTCACTGAGTTATAATCTTGATTGAAAATAACAGCTCCTATAAAATTGTGTACATTTTGCTGCAGTCAACTCAAGGGAAGCATAAAACGATATATAGATTTAAAGTAATCTTATAAAGGTTTGTGAGTCAAGTATTCTAAGATAAAGCAACATTTTATGATGATGAAAAATTTTATTTTGAGAATTTGAGGGGAAGAAGAGATAGTGTTTTGTCTCAGTTTTTTACTGACACTCTAACGTCCTATAAAATTTTCCTGATATCATTCCCCTTAAGTCTCACATTTTCAAACAAATTATTTAATCTTTCTCCTATGCTTCCTGAATTAGACATAGAAACTCAGCTGAAATTAGCTTATCAAAATAACAATTGCTAGCCTCAGGTATCTGAAAAGTCAAGGGTAAATTCGGTCTTAGGCATACCTGGGTCCAGGGCTTTGCCTTTTTTCACTACATTTTGTCACAATTTGTCCCTGCTTGGTTTCAGTCTCAGGCTAGCCTTTTCTAGTGTGGGCAAAATGGGCATGAGTGGCCCAAGGCGCTCATTTTCCTTACAGGTCTGACCAGATAAACAACATAGCTCTATGTTATTCAGTAGTCATATCAACGCTTGCAAATATCCCCAACTGGCCTTGCTTGGGTCATATATTCCCCATGGAAGAAACAGTGTATCCAGGGAGATGCCACCCTCAGTTGTCTGGCCTTAGTCACCATGTTAAAGGCAAGAAGAGGCAGAGGGTTGATGTCTCTACCATAATCATGTGGCTGGTTCCCCAGCGACAGAGTGGGTCTAGGCAGAGCAAGGCCTAAGCTCACTCTATGCCATGGCATTTGTCTGTTCCTCTATTGCGCCACAAATACTAGAGACCCTAGGGCTGTGATAACTTGCTTGTCACCCCCCACTGAACTATTCGTGCTTAGCAGCAGAAACCAGGCCTTGCTCATCTTTGTGTCCCCATTACTTAACATGATACATGACATGTAGTGGACACCTAATTATTCACATGCTGAATAGAGTAAGATGTCAACTCATGAAAAAGATTGTTGATCGTGGAGACACGTGTTTCTCAAAGTCATTGTTTTGTTGATTTATTTTAATATTGTATAGAAGGTAATTGCATTCCTGGGTTGTGAAGAAAAATGAGGTATTTAATCACTTTGGTTCAATTCAAGCAACAGTGTGATGTTGAATTGATGTGTGACATCAGTCTTATTTTTCAGACTAAATCTGTTCATTTGGCACATTGCCATATATAGTACTCTTTTTGCTGTCGTATAAATACAGCCTAAAACAAATGATGTAACTGCCTTTAGTCCTGTGAAGTACTCTGTAGCTAGCTGTATTTGTCTGGCATCTCGGACTCGTATACGGTCCCAGAGATGCATGTTTGTTGTAAACAGCATACCTACCTCATGATTAGCGAGTGATGTGCACTAGTTTTGCCTTAATTATTTAGTTCTTTAGTGCTGTATGTTTGGCATAAAAAGATAATTAGCTTTCAAGCTTCTAGAAATAATGGCAAAATAGAATCAACATATCATCATCTTTCTTTACCTTTTCATGTTCCCAGAGACTTGAGGTTTAACAAAATAAGAGAAATTCCACGGAGCTTCTTCAAGAAACTCAGAAATTTGAACACTCTGTGAGTACCTATTGCTCATCTGTAAGGTTTCTAAAATTGTGAGCTAGTTGGATGGCAATTTGCCATGAAAGTCATTTTGAGCGTAAAGAACAGCAAGTAGAAGAATGACACCTGGCTAGATGTCTCCGAATCAGAAAATTATGTGGCGTTTTTCACAGCCTACGTTTTTTCCGACGTCTCAGCTTGAGAAAGATTCATAGTTGTCTAATTGCAATTTATGTTCTATTTGCTTGGAAAAGCTTCAAAAGCAGAAGAAGCGAAGAGAAAGAGTGGTTAAATAACTTGTCTGTGGTTCCTATGGCAAGAAAGCAGTAGAAACAGAATTAAAACTCATGACTTTCTGACGCCAAAGCCCTTGCTTTTTCCAGTATGCCAGTGGTCTTCGTATTAGTGATGCTACAAAAAGCCTTTATATCGTATACAGAAAAAAAATGACAACTTTATGACTAAGCACTGAAATGTGTTCAGTGTTTAAAGACAGACGTTCTATTCCATCAACATATGTCTGTTATCTGTCCCGCGCTTACTGCTTGGTTGGTTTGGGATCTGGATTCGAATACACATACCCCTGGTGTGACAGCCTGATGGTCTGACCTCGTGAGGCAGACGGTAAACTAAAACCCAATTGTAATACATAGATAATAAAAATATGTATATAGTAGGTGCTAAAAAGAAAAAGAGGACTGCTATGAGAATGCAAGGGGCTTAAAAATATTAAGTGGTCGATACTTAAACCATCCTATACTGCATTTAGATTAATACATAGAGTGAACACCCTGAGTCTTAAGAATGTTTACTGTGGCTAGACCCATGTGGGTGCCTTTGTCTTCTTGTCATAATATCCTCACAATAGAGTTAATAATCTTATTGACTTGGCTAAACAGCTCCCCATATGCAGGCCCAGCTAACTTTAGGGCTGAAATCATGACTTACTTAACACTTTTCCATCTGGGTTTCTTCCATTCAATGATGGCTGAACACATATATTTCATCGCAGTGTCTCTGGTTGGGATGATGTAAGAGCACAAAAAGGTCAGGACTGCAGAGTTGTTATTTGTTTAACAATAAAGCAGTGGCTTTCAAAGTCATGTATGCAAAAAGAGTTTCCTGGAGTGCTTGAAGACATGCAAACTCCCAGCTCTCTTCTCCAGGGGTTCTGGTGTAGCGCTTCTCAGAAGGGACCCAAACGTCTACATGTTAAATATTCTGAGGGTCTGATACTTGGGGAGAACCATCACCGAAGCCTCCCACCACCATCTACTGAAATATGTGGAGGATAGACAAACAAATATTTTATGCATTTATCAAATTGTTGATATCAAATGTCATCAAATCTCTTCACTAGAGGTAGTATCTGCTTAAAAATTCTTTGAGGAGTGTGACACAATGATGATCTCTGTTGGGGGTTGACCACATTTTAAATTTACAGTATATAACATAATAATTATTAATGAAAAATTCACCTCTTCACTGGATAGAAACCATGCCTATTATTAATTTGTGCCTAAATATTTTAAAATACAAAACCATGATAAAATAACTAATAATTAAGATGGTAAACATAAGCTTCAATCTATATTAGCTGCTTTAAGGACGTTATCTCTATTCCTTGCCATCATGCTCTGTGGTAGGTATTATTTTCATTTTGTAGATGAGGAAAGAGATTTACAGTTATAATGTAATTGACTCAAATTCATACTTCTAGAAAGGAAAGGAATCAGGGTTCACACTCAGTATAATCTGTTAACTATTGGACTCTGTGTTTTCTCAGGATAGCATTTAGGAA
Source organism: Tarsius wallacei (assembly GCA_963574415.1). NCBI lineage: Eukaryota > Metazoa > Chordata > Mammalia > Primates > Tarsiidae > Tarsius > Tarsius wallacei. Next base: position 30,677 of record CAUYQG010187270.1, read on the forward strand.
AACTACTTTGGAATAACAGATGGTGGATCGTTTAAATAGTAAGTTGTGTGGGGTGGGGTGTGTGTGTGTGTATGTGTGTGTGTGTGAGAGAGAGAGAGATAGAGAGAGAGAAAGAGATTTTCTGTTCAGAAAATGAGCTAAGAAATGAGACATTGAAAACACCTGAGGTTGCAGAGGACATATGTTAGCCCAGTTAAGTGAAGACCCAAAGGGCTTCACTAATTTATTGGAAGAGCAAAAGGATACAAGGGTAAGTTAAAAAAAAAAAAGTTAAAATTTTCATGCAGGAATATTAAAAATTCTGACCATATGGCTCTTATACCAACATAGCAATACAAAGCGAAATCAAGCATCTGGTGATTCTATTTCTTTGCCTTCCCTTTGTACTAAATTGCATAAGCGAGTCTCTGTTTTCTTACAGTTTAAAACAAATACCAACCACATTGCTCCTCTATTGTAAAGGAGTGGGTTTTCTCAAAAAGAGTTGGCATTTTTATATTAAGCGCAGAGCATGCTAAGAGGTTTATTTAAAAAAAAAAATCTGGAAATGTTACGTATCACTGGTGCCTAAGCGCTAGAGGGTAAAATCAAGGATCTGTTATCTAAAGACCCTGGATTTCAACTCATGCAGGGCAGCCAAGAGGTGCCTGGCAGAACTCTGTGACTCACCAGGGTGCCTCGCCCTTCTGGTTTCTGGATGAAACTGATAAGAGCAATACATTTGAGAAACAGGCTCACTCTCAATGATGGACAACACAACTATGCTTACAAAAAAGATGGTGGAGACCCAGAGGAACAGAAGTAATGAATAAACACCAATGACAAAAGATCGGTATGTACCACAAAAATAAAATAAAAATAAATGCATGCTGCTGTTTAAAGAACAACTGAAAAATGCAGCTCTGAGTGCAGGGCTGATACCTCCAGTTCGCCTGCATTCTTCTGGAAGAAAGGCCTGATTAAAAGGCAGGATGGAGAGAACCTTTTCAAGAAAGTCAGAGTGAGTGTCATTTCTGGCTCTTCAGGTTGTTTTGCATAATTTGGCAAGTTATTTAACTCCCTAAGCCTTAAGTTTATTAACAGCTCACCCAACTTTTTATTTTGAAAATGTCAAACCTACCCAAATCCTGAAAGAACAATGTCGTAATGACTTTGTACCCTTTTCCTAAATTTACTAGCTAACATTTTGCCCCACTCACATTTTTCTCTCTCTCTCTACATACACATCTATGTATATGTGCATACATAGATGTGTATATATGTATTTATTCTAGAGTATGTATTTATACATATTCTATATATGTGTTTATTCATCCTAGGTAAGATACATAGCTATAGCTTTAGTACATAGAGACATATAAAATAGGAGACAAATATATATTAGTATTAGATGGCATCACATTTTATTTTCTATTTGTTTCTTACCAGTTTATAAAAACACAATTTATTTTTTATATTGACATTGTATGCAGTGACCTTATTAAATTAATCCTTATTAATTCCGATCATTTGCTTCTAGGTCTCTGGAATTTTATATGTGCACAATCATGTCCTTTGGAAATAGTTTTTATTTCCAATCTTTATACAGCCTCAGGGGGCAACATGAGATGTTAACTGTAGATTTTGTGGTAAGGTTTGTTTTGAGAAGACAGTGGCATACGATGAGCTAGTGATTGACTTCTGGCGTGACTGCTGATAAGAGTTAGGTCCTTTTATCTTGGGTCTTACTGAATTCCAAACTAAATGAATTATTCTTACGTTTGCTGTTCAACAATTGACCTCATCACTAGTGGCTAACAGACTCATTTATCCCCACAAATTTGGCATTGTAGCAAAAAGTTGCACCCACTCTCACCAACGTGAGACCAATTCTGCCTATTGACCTGATCTGATCCTAGAGGTAGTTCTCATAGTGCAATTTCCACAGGCAGTAGGGCCTGAGCAGTGAATACAGTGGTAGACAGCTGGGAAATGGTCACAGCAAGGTAACTAAGAAAGGACTCTGCCTGGTCTCTTCCTAATCATTTTTTTTTCCTTATTATCCTACAAAAGAAAGTCACATCATCAGGAGAATAAAACTGCATTAAATGGTCTTGATGTCTATTTTTCAAAACTTTTTAGTACCCATGTTGTGGGTAACTAGGGGTTTGGTGGGAAGAACCAAGGCAGATCAAAGAAAATTTCCAATTAGTAGTAAGTAAGTTTATTCCAAAACCTATCAGAAGACTTCTTTATTTTTTTATTGTATAGGATCCAGTTGTGAATATTATTCACTCTTTTTTAAAAAAAAAAAAAGTTAGTTTTTTATTTTATATGTTTATTTATTAATTTAATTTAATTTTAATTTAATTTTTTTGAGTTGGAGTCTCACTTTGTTGCCCAGGCTGGAGTGCAGTGGCACACTCATGGCCACCCCAGCGTCGACCTGCTGGGCTCTGGCGATCCTTCAGTCTCAGCCTTCCAGGTAACCAGAATTGCAGGCGCCTGCTGCCACACCTGGCCAATTTTTGATTTATTGTAGAGACAGGTCCCGCCAAGTTGCCTGGACTGGTCTCGAACCCGCGAGCTCACGCAGTCCACTCGCCTTGGCCTCCCAAAGTGCTGAGATTACAGGCTGAGCCACCGAACTCGGCCTCCTCGCTGTCTCTTGACTCCGTCACTATTTTGAGCTATATAATGAAAAGCATCTAAGATACAGTCCTCCTGTGAAATGAACTAAAAGGCGATTAAGTGGGTTTTCAACTTTTAAGAAATGTTTCGTCTGTGAAACAGATCAATAATGATAATTCTAAAGTCAATATTAAACGTTTAAGCAAAAATTAAAAGTGACATACGTAAATAATATAAAAAAGAAATAGAAATAATGTATGCATAAATGCAATTCTAAATGTATTACAGACCAAAAAACCCCCAAATAAAAAAGGATTTATTCTTTATTATGCACATGTTATACGTTGAGTGTTGTGATAGATACTTTACAACAACTAAATATGTGAACTTGAATAAATTGTTTGTCTTCTTGGGTCCCAGTTTCTTCAACTACACAGCACAGACATTATACCTTCTAAGTATTCAAAATTTACTTGTTTTCCAGTAGAAAAAAGATGTGGCAGCCGGGAAATGAAAAATTACTAAAATTATAGGATAAAAATCCAGTGTCAAATCTGTAATGGAAAAGTTTCAAGTCTCGTAGCAGGTGTGTTATGGCAAGTCTTCTCTTTCAAGCTCAATAGGCTGTTTTCAGATTCAAGAGAAAATGACAGTTATGCCAATGCTGGCTCCTATGTTGGTACTGCAATGGCTATCATTTTTTTCTCCAGTGTACCTTGTCTGAAGAATTGAAGACGCAGTTACCAATCAGAGGTTTCTCCTTTCTTTCTTTCTTTTTTTTTTTTTTTGATTTCTCCTTTCTACAAGAGTATCTTTGGGCATGGAAATGTTGCTGCTATTTTTTCCCCCCCAAATTCCTTGAAAATTGTGAATGAGATGGTTCCGCCTATATTAATTGTTTCAGTCTCTACCTTATGAATTGTTCTTCATGTGTGTGTCTCAGTTAGTAGAATAAAAAGAATATAAAGCATATAAGTAGGAAGAGTTTGTTTATACAAACTCAAATTTGGATTCTTGCCCACTTGTAATTATGATGCTCTTTAAATGCAATTTTGACATCATTTTTAAGCATAGTAAAACATATGAAATCATTATAACATCATAAGTATAAACATAATGATAGGTTTTGGAATTATATACCGAGGTGAGAGTTCCAGTTCTGACTTTCATTGGCTGTTAGTTTCTGCATCTATAAAAGAGGATAACTTCGGCTCATAGAAGTAATATAATGATTAAACAAAATAATACATGTAAAATATAATGTGAATAATCTAAGGAAGGTATATTACTTTTCTAGGACTGTGATGAAAAATTACCAAAGGCTTGGCATCTTAAATCAAAAGATATTTATTCTCTCACAATTCTAGAGACCAGGAGCCTGAAACGAAGAGGATGGTGGGACTGCCTTCCCTTCAGAAGATCTGTTTCATGCTTCTTTTAGCATCTTATAGCTGCTGGCATTCCTTGGTGTTTCTTGCCTTGAGGCCATATCATTCCAATTTCTGCCATGATCTCTTTCTGCAAATTGTTCTGTCTTTTGTGTCTGTATAGACTCTCTTATAAGGACATATGTGATTGGATTTGGGGCCCAGTCAGGTAATCCAGAATGATCTCCCATTTTGGAGATTAAACATATCTCTGAAGACCCCTTTTCCTTACTGGGTAACATTTACAGATTCCAAAAATGAGGACCGGGTCATTTTTGTGGCCATTATTCGGCTTACTGAAGAAAGGTTTATTATCATTAGTTATGATTGGTGGAGGTAGTAAGAATAGTAATGATAGTGGTAATAGCAGTTGTACTATAAGAGTAGTATATATTTATTTTATTTGCAAATGGAAGAATGATGCAAGAAAGAGGCCATGATTTATGTGACTCTGGAAACTAACATCATAAAAGGAAGCATTATATGAAGCCCAAGACATCATGCTATCTAAGAATCAAATACTAGATATTTGAGAATTTTTTCTTGATACTAAAAAAAGGCAAAAGTTGAAAAGGAATAAGCTAATATAGTTGGGTCGTTCTCTCTGTCTAACCATATCTTATATCTAATAAATAATAATAATAAAGCAAATGAGATAAATATTATAGAGACACTGTTGTAAGTGATTTTCACCTATTTGCTAATTTAATAAACCCCATAAGGCACTATCCTGATCCTTGTTTTCCAGCTGAGGACATCGAAGCACATATAAGTTGGCTACCTTTGTCAGTGTTGTAGAAAAACCAAGTGGGAGGGTCTTCCTTGGACCCAGGGCCTCTGTCTGCAGAGCTCAGGCTCCCAACCATTTCATAACACTACCTTTCATATACTACAATCTCTGTAATTTTGGGGAATTTTAACTTCTGCATCTGTAAAACGATGACTAACATTTCTCTACATTACACAAATTAGAATCTGCTGTACTGTTTTCCAAAAGCCTTGCACCATGCTCAGTGGAACCATTTCGTTTCTCACTGACTAGGCCTGCCAAGCTCCTGAAACACTGGTAGAATGTCAGAAGCAAGATTACGTTCTCTCACTAAGCTGAGAAATTCTCCTCACCTTCTTCTTTCATTCTCTCCCTTTGCCCAGTGTATTGCTGTGTGTCAGTATTTTGGGACTGTTGAAACTTAATTATTTCTGGAAAGTCCCCATCTTTAAATACAGCCACATGGGGTGGGGGATCAGAGCGTCACCCTATCAATTTTGGGGGGACACATTCATTTCGGAGCACAACTCTTTTCTTGATTTCCCACTAACTCAATGGATGGTTCTTGTTTTCGTTTCCTGGCTTTCTCTCCTCAGCCTCCAAGTCGCAATGCCTCAAGGCCCAGTATTCAGCCCTTCTCCATCTACACTCACTTCCGAGGTGAGCACATCCAGTCCCATGATTTTAAACATTGTGACCTCCAAATTTACGTTTCCGCGATCCCTTCTTTGGACTGTGGCTTCATAGAACTGTCTGCACAATACCTAATGCCAATTAGCATCCTGAGCTCAATATTTACAAAACCAAACTTTTGATTCATATCTTTCACTAAATGTGTTTCTTCTGTACATTTCTACATTTCAGCCTATGGCACTTTTATTCTATCAGTTGCTTGGCCTGTAACTGTAAAGTATTCTAATTTCCTCTCCTTCACACCCCAGATCTATCAGCAAATCCACTCTGTTCTGTCTTTAAATATACTTCAGATCTTATCTGTTCACCACCTCACTGCTATCACCTATCAGTCTGGCATCATCATCTTTTGTCTAAAGCCCTAGCTAATTAAGTAGTCTCTCTGCCTCCTCTTTTGAGCCTCTCCTAAAGAAGCCATGTGATCCTTTAAAAAGATGTATAATTTCAATCATCTGCTCAACATCATCTGTAGTATGATGTCCTAACTTGCCTGGGTCATGGGATGCCCAGATATGTGGTCAAACTTTATATTAGGGTGTGTCTGTGAGGGTATTTCTAGACAAGATTAGCATGTGAATTGGTGGACTGAGGAAAGCAGGTGACTCTCCCCAGTAGGGATGGATGTCCCCTAATCTATTGAGAGGCCTGAATAGAACAAAAAACAAACAGAGGAAGGAGGAATTTGCGCTCTACCTGGGAGGAGAGCTGGGAAATCTGTCCTCTGCCCTTGGCTTTCCTGGTGTTCAGGCTTTCAGACTTGGACTGGAATTTGCACCAGCTTGCCAACTCTCAGACCTTCAAATTACACCACTGGCTTTCCTGGGTCTCCAGATAGCAGAGAGCAGATCTTGGGACTTCCTGGTCTTCATAGCCATGTGAGTCAATTCCTATAGAACTCTCCTCTTCTATGTGTCTCTATATATCTGCTACTGGCTTTGTTTCTCCAGAGAACCCTGACTAATATACATGACTTCTCATCCAGATACAGATCCAAGTCATTACCATGACCTACATGGCCATACGCAATCAGCGTCTGACACTCCTCTGATATTATTTCCTAGACTCTCAGCTCCCTCCACTCTGCTGGTGCCACTCTAGGTTCCCATTAAAAAAAATATTAAATGTACCTTTGCCTCAGGGTTTATACAGTTGTATTTATCTCTACCCAGACCACTCCACCTCTTTAGCATGACACTTTCCTTCTCTTTTTTCAGGTCTTTGATCAAATGAGATATTTTAAATTATTGTATTTTTAACATTTTATTTAATTATTTTAGTTAATTTTATTTTAATTGAAAAATAATAACTGTATATATGTATGGCATTGTAAATTGTTATAGCCATTATGGAAAACAGCATGAAGTTTCCTCAGAAAACTAAAAATAGGTATTTATCCAAAGGAATGAAAATCAGTGTGCTGAAGACATACCGGCACTCCCATGTTCACTGCAGCATTATTCACAACAGATAAGATACGAAAGCAACCTAGGTGTTCATCACCAGATGAGTAAATGAAGAAAATACGGGCTCTACACAATGGACTATTATTCCAGTGTGATCTTATCAATCACTCTTTGTCTATTCTATACAAAATAACATTATTTCACTCTCATCTGTACAGTCCCATTTCGCTTTACACTCTCTGGACTTTTACTTTTTGAGATAAAATTCATATCATGCAATTAACGATTTTATTTTATTTTATTTTATTTTTAATTTTAAAGATGTGGGGTACAATTCAGGGGTAGGTATACAAACGTTGATTACGCAGGTACCCTTGTTGATGAGGCATGCCCCTTCCTCCCAAAATTAACTATTTTAAAGTGAACAATTTAGTGGCATTTAGGACATTCACAATGTTGTGAAAACACTACCTCTATCTTGTTTCCACGCATAACTCTACCCCATAAGACAACCCCATGTTCATGGAGCAGTTATTCTGTATTTCCTCATATCCTTCACCCTGTACTCCTCAGCCCCTGGTAACCACCAGTCTTCTTCTGTCTCTATGGATTTACCTATTCTGTATGTTTCATATAAATGAAAAAAAGTACTGTGTACTTCTTGTGTCTGACTTCTTGCACTTAGCATAATGTTTTTGATTTTCATTCATATTATAGCATGTATTTCAGTACTTTCTTCCTTTTTTATGACTTGGCAATATTACATTGTGCATATATATGCTACTTTAAAAAATCTGTTACTCATTGGAAATTTGAGTGTTTCCATAGTGAGTGATACTGCTATGAACGTTCCTATACAAATAGTTGCCCGAGTACCTGCTTTTAATCATTTTGGGTACATACATGAGAGTAGAATTACTGAATTATATGATAATTTTATGCTTAATTTTCTAAGGAGTCATCAAACCGTTTTCCATAGTGGTTGTGCCGTTTTACATTCCTACCAGCAATATATCAATGTTCAAATTCTCCTCATTCTTGCAAACGCTTTTTCTTTTTTCTTTTTTTTTTTTCTTTTATTATCATTCTGTCATTCTGGTGGTGTGAAGTGATGTGTCATTGTTTTGATTCACAGTCCTCTACTGACTGAAGAGGTTGAGTATTTGTTTTTCATGTATTTGTTACCATTTATATATATTTTTAAGAGAATTGTTTATTTAAGCCCTTTGCTTTTCCCTCCTTTTTTTTTTTTTGTGAGTCAGAGTCTCACTCTGTTGCCCAGGTTGAAGTGGAGAATCATGACTCACTGCAGCCTTGACCTCCTGAGCTTAGGTGATCTTCCTGTCTCAACTTTCCAGGTAGCTGAGATTATAGGCATATGCCATCATACCCAGCAAATTTTTTATTTTTATTTTTATTTTTTTGTAGAGATCAATTCTCACTATGTTGCCTAGGCTGGTCTTGAGCTCCCGCACTCATGTGGTCCTCTTGCCTCAGTTTCCTGAAGTGCTGGAATTACAGATGTGAGCTGCTGCACCTGGCCTCCTTTGCCCATTTTAAAATTTGGTTTTTGTATTTTTGTTGCTGAGTTGTAAGAGTTCTTCATATATTCTAGATACTAGACCCTTCTCAGATACAAGATTTGGATCTATTCATTTCTGTTCTGACATTATTCTTTCACGATCACATGATGCACAAAAACTTGATTTTTAGGAAATCTAATTTTTCAATTTTTCTTTTGCTAATCATGCTTTTGGTATCACTTTTAAAGTTCATTGTCCATCTGAGGTTACGAAGATTTACCCTATGATTTTCATGATTTTGGCGTTGACTTTTAGATGGTTGATTCATTGGGGCTTAATTTTTAATTTATTTGTATTTTATGTTTTAGATTCAGGGGGTATATGTGCAGGTTTGTTCCATAATTATATGGCATGATGGTGAGGTTTGGCTTTCTTTTTTTTTTTTTTGAGTTGGAGTCTCACTCCGTCACCCAGACTGGAGTACAGTGGCCGCTCCCGGCCACCGCAGCCTCGACCCGCTGGGCTCTGGTGATCCTTCCGCCTCCGCCTTCCGAGTAGCCGGAATTACAGGCGTGCGCTACCATGCCCGGCTAATTTTTTTGATTTATTGTAGAGATGAGGTCTCGCCAAGTTGCCCAGGCAGGTCTTGAACCTGCAGGCTCAGGCAATCCACTCACCTCAGCCTCCCAAGGTGCGGTATTACAGGCTGAGCCACCGAGCCCGGC
>CAUYQG010187272.1:0-82359 GCA_963574415.1 Tarsius wallacei
ATATTGTGCATAATGTTCTTTACAATATTTGTTGTTGTGTCTGTTCCATGTCTAATCATATTTGTATCTTTCAAAAAATCAGTCTGTTAGCCGGGCTCGGTGGCTCAGCCTGTAATCCCGCGCCTTGGAAGGCTGAGGTGAGTGGATTGCCTGAGCCAGCGGGTTCAAGACCCGCCTGGGCAAGCGAGACCTCATCTCTACAATAAATCAAAAAATTAGCCAGGCGTGGTAGTGCGTGCCTGTAGTTCCAGCTACTTGGAAGGCTGAGGTGGAAGGATCGCTGGAGTCCAGCAGGTCGAGGCTGCGGTGGCCGGGAGCGGCCACTACATTCCAGTCTGGGCGACAGAGTGAGACTCCAACTCAAAAAAAAAAAAATCAGTCTTTTGATGGTTTCTTTGGCTTTGCAGAAGCTTGTCAGTTAATGAGGTCCCATTTGTCTATCTTATCTCTTATGGCATGGGCTCTTCGGGTTTTGATCAGGATTTGGTTGCCAGTTCTAACTTCCAAAAGGGTGTCTCCTGCATTTTCTAAGGGTCTTATAGTTGGAGGTTTTACATTTAGGTCTCTGATCCATTTAGAGTTAATTTTTGTGTATGGGGATAGGTAGGGGTCCTGTTTCAATTTTCTGCATGTGGTCAGCCAGTTTTCCCAGCACCATTTACTGAATAGGTTCTCCTCTCCCCAGTAGTGGGTGGTACAGGCTTTGTCGAAGATGAGTTGGTTGAGAAATTGAAGTTTTGCTTCTGGGATCTCAGTTCTATTCCATTGGTCTATATGCCTGTTAAGAAACCATAAAGAGAGTAGGGAGACAGCCCACAGACTGGGAAAAAATATTTGCCAACTCCATGTCTGACAAAGGCCTAACATCAAGGATCTATAAGGAACTCAACTGTGCTGAAAAGAAAAAACCAAACAGCCCCATTACAAAGTGGGCTAAAGATATGAATAGATACTTCTCAAATGAAGACATATGAGCAGCCAGTAGAAACATGAAAAATGTTCAGCCTCAGTAGTCATCAAGGAGATGCAAATTAAAACTATACTGAGATACCACCTAACTCCAGTCAGAATGGCCATCATCAATAACTCAAATGCTGGAGAGGATGTGGAGAAAAGGGGACACTTTTACACTGTTGGTGGGAGTATAAACTACTGCAGTCTCTGTGGAAATCAGTGTGGCAATTCCTAAAAGATCTAAAAATCGACCTTCCATGTGACCCTGCAATCCCCCTACTGGGAATATACCCAGAAGAACTCAAATCACTCTATAAAAAAGATACCTGCACACATATGTTTATCGCAGCATTGTTCACAATAGCAAGAACATGAAACCAACCGTTCTGCCCATCAAAAAAGGACTGGATAAAAAAATGTGGTACACATACACGATGGAATATTATGCAGCCATAAAGAAGAACAAAATCATGAACTTTGCAGCAACTTGGATGGAATTAGAGTTTATAATACTGAGTGCTCTTTCACAGAAACAAAGGTCTGAGTATCACATGTTCTCACTCATAAGTGGACCCTGAACATCTACCATAATACTACAGGAAAAGAATTGACAGTAGCCAGAAACTGTGGTGGGGGGCAGGGGCAGAGAGGTAGGATTGACAGTAGTCAATATCTGCCTGGGCAAGGGGGGGACACACTTCATCAGCAAGGGCACCTGCACAATGAATATTTGTATACCTAATCCTGAATTGTACCCCACAATTTTAAAATAAAATCATTGAAATTTTAAAAAAAAATCAGTCTTACTAAGAACTTATCTTCTCAAAGAAGTAAGTTTTTAAAAATTATTATTATTGCTGTTGTTATAGTGTTTTAGTGATGTCTTCTCCATATTCCTTTTTCATCTGTCCTTTAGATATTTGTTTGTGGTACTCCTAGCTGTTTGAATTTTCAGACATAATCTCTTCAAATATTACTTCTTTGTCAGGTTCCCTATCCTCTCTGTAACTCCCACAGGAAGTATGTTTGGGTCTTTTAATTTACCGTCCGTATGCTATAACATCACATTTACATTCATGTTTTCCATTTCTTTATCTCTCTATCCACTGTATTGAATTTATTATTACATAATTTAATAATTTCTCTTCTAATTCACTAATTTTCTATTCAACTATATCTAGAGTTTACAGTCTATTGAGTGTTTTCTTTCCTTTAATGGCAGAATCTTTTATTTTCATGGTCTCTAGTAGATTTATTTTCATGTCTGTCCTTGATGTATAACAACCGGTTTTTGTTTCACAATTTCTTGTTCTTTTCATAGATGCAATTTCTTTATTTATCTTTATAAGGTTCCCAAATGTACTTTTTAAATTACACATAATGAAAAGTACTTTTGACTCCTATTCATATTAAAGTCGGTGATTTGCATTTCATTGAGAGTGATTTATTTCCAATTGTTCAGTTTTCAGGCTCATTTAGAGAAAGAGGGTTTTCCCCTGTTCTGCCTATCCACCTGAACCCTCAAGAATCCCAGACCAGAACAGCTCTTTCGTTGGCAAATCAATCCCCCCCATGCCCAAGGTGATGTTCCAGGTGTTGCTGATGTAATCACTGAGCCTCTATACCTGGTACCTTTCCCTGCAACCTTCTCTGATTTCTCAGCCACTACAGATAGGCCACCACACACTTGCTACTCTCACACACGTACACCCAGGTAGAGACGCTGAGCTTACTCAGGTCCTGAGACATTCCTAGGATGCTTTTCCATGTTTTTGCCCCATGATTGTCAAGCCTCCAGCTGCCCCTGCCTGCCAAAGAGTTCACAGAGCTGGGCTTCAGGTTTTGCATCGCAGAAATGTTTTTGTCACACTTTTAGACCATCAAGGTCTTTGTTTTATTTATCTCTTATTTTATGAATAGCTATGCCATTTCAATTTTTCAGAACATATTTTTATGCTTCCCTGATGTTTAGAGGAAGGGTGAATAGGGGTTATAAGGATGTGATTTTTAATGTATAAACTCTCAGCACCATCTTAACTGTCACTACCAAAACAAACTGCTTAAAGCTTCTGTGTAAGAGACAGAACATTCTTAAATGGTGCCAGGGGCTGAGGGTAAGGGAGAGGAGAGAGACTGCTAACAGGTGAAGGGTTTCTTTATTATTTTTTAAATTAGTAGACATTCTTTTTAGAGTAGTTTTGGGCTTACAAGAAAATTGAGCAGAAATCCCAGGAAGCTCTCATATGCCCTCTGTCTCATACACAGTTTTCCCTAAAATTAACATTTTGCAATACATGTGGCACATTTGTTAAAACTGATGAACAAATGTTGACACATCATTATTAACTCCCATCCATAGCTTATACTAGGGTTCACTCTTGGTGTTGTACATTTTAGGATCTGACAAATGTATGACATCACGTATCTACCACTACTGGGCTTCTTCTTGGGGTGATGAAAACACTCTGGGATTAGACAGTGGTGATGGTTTTACAGTCTTGTGAATATTCCCAAAACCACCAAATTGTATACTTTGAAATGGTAAATTTTACGGTATGAGATTTATATCTCAATTTCAAAAGTTGGAAAAAATGTTCATCAAGAAAATGGGAAGAGAACGCCTATATGCAAATTCCTGGGTTTGCTCATTTCTAGTCATTCTTGTCCAGTCACGAAACCTTTTCCCAAAATGTTTCAGTTTTAGCATGCCGTTTTGTTGTGATCTGTCCTTTGTTTAACTACTAACAAAAAACACTGTTTTAGACCATGAAGTATAATAAAGATAATTCAGCCTGCCCTTTGCCTTCAAAAATAGCTTACTCTTTAGCTCTTAATGACACACAGACAGCTTTTCCAAATCATTCCGCTGATCATGCTTTTCACTGATTTCCTGGATCTCCTCTTGGATCAGCCACATCAGTGAGGTGGCTGGAGCCATGGTCACATTCAACAGACACCTTCTCCATCATTCTCCAGTCATCTCTCAATTTACCACTCTGCCTTCTGTCTACTTATTTCTCTCATGTTTTGGTATATGTTTGGGGTGCTGAGAATGGTGTGAACACACATGGGTCACAAGTAGAGGGCGTGTGTATAAACCCCAGCCAGGACTGCAGGAGCATCTCCTGTGCCAAGGTTTGGAGGAGGAGACAAAAAGCCTCCTTAGGGGACACACTGGGAACACAAGGCAGAGTCGTGGCCTAGAAGGTACCATCAAGGAGCTTAAGTATAGAAGAGAAGTCTCCTTCAGTGGCCAGGAGAAAGGACAGAGGCCTGAGGGAAGAGAAAGAAAGAGAGAAAGAGTGAAGGGAGGGAAGGATGGATGAAAAGAAGGGAGTGAGAGGGAAGGAGGGAGTGAGAGTGAGGGAGGGAGGGAGGAAAGGGGAGGAGGGAGGAAAAAGAGGGAGGGAGGGAAGGAAGGAGGAAAAGGAAGGAGGGAAGGAGAGAAGGATGGAGGAAGGGAGGGAGAGAAAGACAGAAGGAGGGAGGAAGGAAGTCTGTTTACTTCTACAAAGAAAATGCAGACAGATTACCAAATAGGTGACTTGCTTGGTGGTGTGAAAATTCTCCATTTCTGACTGGCCAGTATGGGACTGGGCTGTCTAGGGCTGGGCTGTCCAGGTTGGGCTGTCTGGGGCTGGGCTTGTCTGGGGCTGGGCTGCCTACGGCTGGGCTACCCGGGGGCTAGGCTGTCTAGTCTAGAGCTGGGCTGTCTAGGGCTGAGCTGTTTAGGGCTGAGCTGTCTAGGGCTGGCTGTCCAGACTAGGCTGTTCAGGTTGGGTTGTCTAAGCTGGGCTATCTGGGGTGGGCTGTCCAGGCTGGCTTGTCTAGGCTGGGCTGTCTAGAGCTGGACTGTCCAGGCTGGTCTGCCTAGGGCTAGTCTGTCTAGGCTAGGCTGTCCAAGCTAGGCTGAATATGGCTAGGTTGTCTAGGCTGGGCTGTCCAGGGCTGGGCTGTTTAGTCCAGGGCTACGCTATTCTGGCAATGCTGTCTGGCTGGGCTATCCGGGGCTGGGCTGTCCAGACTGAACTGTCTAGGGCTGGGATGTCCAGGCTGGGTTGTCTAGGGCTTAGCTGTCTAGCGTTGGGCTGTCTAGGCTGAGCTGTCCAGAGCCAGACTGGCTAGGCTGGGCTCTCTAGGGCTGAACTGTCCACGCTGAACTGTCTAGGGCTGGACTGTCTAGGATTGGGCTGTCTGGGTCTGGGATGTCTAGGGTTGGGCTGTCTAGGGCTGGTTGTCCAACTAGGCTGTCCAGGCTGGGCTGTTTATGGCTGGGCTGTCTGGGGCTGTGGGGAAGCCAGCCCAGGGGCAGGAGCCATGGCACACAGGGACTGGGAGCCCACCAGTGCTCATTGCCCAGGGAATGGAGGGGGTTTATCTCCATGACAACACTTCAGTGGACACAGGGTCTCCCCTGGATGCAACTTTAACACACATGGGAGTCCCATGCCAATGATCCCCACTTGGAAAAATCAGAGTAGGCAGGGCCCTGGTGAGGGAACAGGATAGGGCCACCTGCTTCCTGCAGGCCCCAGCCAGGATGAGGATGTCCATCCTAGACTAGTTCATCAGATGGATATAGACTGCCGGGGAGGACAATGTGACTGGCAGGTTTTTATTACACTAGAGTGGTCAGAACACAGGCCTGCCCAGGAGGCCACTGGACGAGAAAAGTCAGGCCTGCCTACTCTCAGGAGTCCATGACCAGACAGAAGCACTCCTCCCCTGTCTCTCCCCAGCCCAGCCTTGCGATCCATATGGCAGTCTCTTCCAAGCCCTAAAGCTGATCATCTCATCAGCATCTAGTCCTGGAGGTTGGGATTTTCATCACCATTTCTACCAAAAAGGACAAATCACCTATGTGACTGCTCGGGCCACCGCATCATTGTGAGACAGCCCAGTGCCACCCCAGACAGCCCAGATGGGACAGCTGTCTCCAGTTCTCAACCTTCTGGGCAGAGGACTCAATACCGTAAACAAAGGGACATAAGGAAAGGACAGCTGAGGGTGGAGTGCTGAGTGAGCGTCATCTTCCATAGGCCTATTTAAACCTGGGAGGAAAGAATCGAGACTCTGTCAAACAACAGGTCGGTGGGAAAGGGTGATGTTGGGCCTGGTGGCGTTTCAGTGGCAGCAGGCCAGCATCCATGCCCACATGCCCAGCTTAATAAAGCAAGGTCTGCCATGGCCTGGCTGGAGCCACTACCTGAGAAGCCAATTAAAAGCACCTTAACAGCCAGCAACGCAATGACCCAGCAGAGCATGCCCAGAGTTCACATGACATGGCAAAGCGTGCTTGAGCTACCCCGTCTCCAGAAAGCCTGATGGAGAGGGCCAAGGGAACACACCACATCTTCAGGTGTTGAATTCGGCTGATCCCAGAGACAGAGCCCTGCTCTGCGTGCTGCAGTCACTCACTCACAGCCATTACGGAGACGCATCATGCGTCTGGCCTCACTGACATGAGCTTAGTGCATGAGGCTTTCCTTAGGCCTGAGCTTTCCAGGACCTCAGGGCATCAAAATAGTAGTAATGCCCTTGAGGGTGCTCTGTGACCTATGACCTGTCCCCTGCAGGAACCTGAAGGAGACATGACAAAGTTGTGGTTGTCACATGGTGCAAGGAAGGATCCAAACCACAACAAAGTCCAACGTCTGCAGGGATGATGCATCTTTCCTCCTCCCTGGATGTTCCAGCAGTTCCCAGACCTACTTCTTCAGCCAGATCCCCTCCCAGGAGGCTGCACCCCACGTGCCCATTAGACAGCACCTACTGGATCCCAAACAAGCTCACGTGTCTGTCAGACAGCAACCACTGGATCCCAAATGAGCCCTGTGCTCCCTGTCAGACAACACTCACTGAATCCCAAAGGAGCCCACATGCCTCATCAGACAGCGCCCACTGGATCCCAGATGCCTATCAGACTGCACCCACCAGATCCCAAGTGAGTCCCACGCTCCTCATCAGACAGCACTCACTGGATCCCAAATATGCCCACATGCCTCGTCAGACAGCACTCACAGGATTCTGAATGAGTCCCATGCTCTCCATCAGACAGAACCTACTGGATCCCAAAGGAGCCCCAAGTGCCTATCAGACAGCACCCACAGAATCCCCAACAAGCCCAAGTACCCATCAGACATACCTACCTGATCCCAAGTGAGCCCCATACTCCCTGTCAGACAGTATCCACCAGTTTCCAAAAGAGTCCACATGCTGATCAGATAGCACCCACCAGATCCAAAAGGTGCCCCATGCCCTCAATCAGGCAGCACCCACCAGATCCCAAATGAATCCACATACCTATCAGCCAGCACCCACTGGATCCCAAACAAGCTCACATGCCCATCAGACAGCACCCACCTGATCCCAAATGAACCCCATGGTCCCTGTTAGACAGCATCCACTGAATCCCAAACGAGCCCACATGCCTGTCAGACAGCACCCACAGGATCCCCTCAAACAAACCCATGCACCCTGTCAGACAGCACCCACTGGATCCCAAACTAGCCAACACTCCCTATCAAACAGCACCCATGGGATCCCAAATGAGCGATTGTGCCCCATCAGACAGTACCCATAGGATCCCAGATAAGCCCACGTGCCCCATCAGACAGTACCCACTGGATCCCAAATGAGCCATGCTCCCCATCAGACAGCACCCACTGGATTCCAAACAAGCTCCTTGCTACCCCCACTGACACTCACAACCACTCCATCTCCTTTGTTTTTTCTCCCAGAAAAGTACCCTGGGGCTCTTTTTCTGCTGCTTCCCAGTGTTGCAATGCATCAACTCACTGTGTGAGGGGAAAAGGGGCATGTTACGGTTACAGGACCACACATTATAGCAACTGCACACCGAAACCACAGGCATAAAATTAACAAAGGCAACAAGGCTGAGTTGTGGCAGGGCTTGAACCATTTCTTTGGCCTTTTCTCCTTCAGCACATCCTCACCCCAGGGCTGCACGCAGGATTCACAAGCTTGCTCATCTCTTGAAGAGCAGCAGGCTCTGGGGCATGCCACCTCCTTGATGGTGGCTGAAGTTTAATCCCCCCAGGGCATACGCAGCTTTGGTCACCAGGGAATCTCCCTCCCGTGTCCACAGCTCACCAGATCTGTAACTTCCCAAGTTGCTCTGATAGACAACACAAACCCAAGGCTGGTGTCAGGGATGTTTTTCAGACTGCTTTCTGGTGGACCATCTGACACCACCTGGACCAGTAACCCCTGACCCCACCTAGAAATGGACTCGATGCACAAAGACAATCTCGACACTGTAGTGATCAATTCCCCAAGTAGCAGTGCCCATTCCCAGCCCCTGCTTACCAAGTTACCCTTAAAATTCCATCTCTGAGTTCTCAGAGAGGCAGATTTAGGAATATCTCCCATCCCCCCTTTCAGCCGCTCCATGATTATTAAATTCTCTTTAATAGCAGCAACTGCTGCTTCCATCTTGGCCTTTCTAGATGGCGGGCATGTGACATCACTTCAGAAACAGACACCAGTAGAATGCCCAGGCTAAGCCAGAGCAATGCTGGTCCCCAGTCAGAACCAGCAGGCCCCACCCTCTCACACTCACATGTTCACATGCACAGTTACATACACGCACATGCACATTCACGTGCACACTCACATACACACTTGGACACACATGCACAAGCACACTCACAAGCACACTCACATACATGCACTCACATGTACACTAAAATGCAAGCATGTGCTTACACATGCACACTCACACACACAAGCTCAGGATGTGTCAGCCCATCACTGATGCACTATCTCAGAAAGAAGCAGAGGGAAAAGCGAGTCACCAGGACACGGCGAGGCTAGAGCTCACCCCTCCACGGAGGCCACGACCCCAACAAAGTGCAGGTTCTTTTTCTCTACTTATTTGGTGGGGCATGGTCTCACAGAGGAAGATCAAGTATGGAAAAATCTTCTCTCTGCACATATGAGGGTAGCAAAACTGCATCTGTGGCTCTGCCTTGGATTCCCTAATCCCACCAAGGTGGCCAGGTCCTCTCTGGAAGTGAGCCTGCTGCAGCCTTTGCCAGTGTCCCTGGGGTCTCCAGCATACCCATGAGGTGAAATACTCTCATGGCCCACCCTCCCCATGCTTTTGTGTCTGCCATGTCACCACATACTCCACACCAACCACATCCATACTCCACTCCCCAGGGCAACAAGCTCCTCCCTCAGCCCCATGTAAAATGGAGCTCCAAGCAGGATGGAGCCCCATGCATGATGGAGCCCCAAGCATGATGGAACCCCACACAGAACAAAACTCCACACAGGATGGAGCCCCACACATAACAGAGCCCCACACAGGACAGAGTTCCACACAGGACACAGCCTTGCACGGGATGCAGCGGGGTCTGAGGAGTGTGTCCCTGATGCTTCCAGGTGGCAACTCTAGTTATGAGACCTGGGCAAGTTACTCAACCCTTTGAGGACAACGACAGGCACGTCACAGGTGGCATCAGCTAAACCAGCGCCTGGTGCCCAGGGCCCCTCACAATGCTGCTCCTGCTCTTTGCACATCCCTGCCTTGACATCCCTTCTGCACCTACAGGTTCTGACTGAATTTTCTTGACTCCCATCACTGAGGTCAATTCCCACAAGTGACTCTTCCCAGCACTTCTGGCACAAAGGAGTGGCTCCTCCTCCGGCTTCGATGCCCATGCCTCCTCTTCTCCCATGTCTAGGGCCGCCCATCAAGTGTCCCTCCCTACCACCCCCTTCTGTGCCCTGGCACCCTGCAGCCACACAGAGCCAGAATCGTGCTGGTGGATGAGTGGGCTTAAGTGGAGAAACACGCGGTGTCCCTAAATAACACATCTGCTTAAACAGTCACATCCAGCAGCCGTCCAGGGGATGGATTTAGACACAGGTTTTATGAGATTATAGGTAAATTGCTCTTAGACAAAAAAAAGACCCCTCAAGCCTCCAGGCCAGTCTTTTTGTCATAAGCCATGAAAACCAGCCCACAACCGTGACCTCACAAACCTCTGAGAAGCAGCGAGAACAGATACTGAAGGTGGCAGGTCAGCAATGACCTCACAAACCCTAGAGGAGCAACGAGAACAGACATTGCAGGTGGCAGGTCCACAAAGATTCCTGCCTGCAAAGACCAGAAAACCCCAGAAAGATGTGATGGACAGCCCCAGAGAGTGGAGGCCTGGGTTGTGTTGGGGTCCATAGTAACTGTGTGGGAAGTGTCATCTCCAGTTTTCTGCAGAGAGAACAAACATAACCCAGTCTGAGAACACAGCTCCCTGAAGCCTGATCTTGCAGCATTGATGTCCACCTGGAAGCAATTCCCAAGGGATGACATCCCAGGTCACTTTCCTACATATTTATACCACTTGAATAATCTTCCATACACATGTATAGCTCTAAAATGAGCAATACAGATATTTATTCCATTTTCAAAACAATCCAGGTCTTTCTGATACTGCTTTCACACCCGTAAAAAGTAAATGATGCTGGTCAAATCAGTAACATTCAAAACCACTTTGGGAATCCCAAAAGTATACAGCAGAAAAATGATTTCTAGAAAATAGGCCAGGCACAGTGACTCCCAGAACTTTGGGAGGCTGAGGCAAGAGGATTGCTAGAGTCTCAGAGTTCGAGACCAACATGGGCAATACAGCAAGACCACTACCAAAAAGTCAAAAAATTAGCTGGGCATGGTGGCATGTGCCTGTAGTCTCAGTTACTCAGGAGGCTGAGGTGGAAGGATTGCCAGAGTCCAGGAGGTTGAGGCTGCGGGAGTGTGCCATGGCACTCCAGCCTGGAGACAGAGTGAGACTCCCAACTCAAGAAAAAAAGAAAATACACCATTCCACCACACATGCTATTATCTGTGGATTTTAAACTACTGCACCTGCTCTTGACGGTTTCCAGCTTTTGATGAAGAGATCTAAGGCCCAACCCCCATAGATAAGCCTCCCCTGAAGTCACTGAGGTTCTTGCTGCCCCAGAATTCCCGTTTCTCCTCCTCTCAGGCTGCTGGACGTCTAACCAGTCAGATGCAGGACAGAGAGAGAAGCAGCTACCTTCCAAATTATTCTGGCTCCGTGACTCATGTCATGACACATGGGACCACTGTCCCATCATAGTCACAAAGACACAGTGGAGTACGCACCTCCAAGTTCACACATAGGCTGTAGGGAAGGGCAGCTCCTTCCCACCGGGTCTGGCCCTCCTGCCCCCAGGAATGTGAACAATACTGTGGAGAGGCCCCCTGCAGCCCAGGCTACCCCCACAACCCACAACCATCCACCCAGAGCTTCAGGACACGAAGACGGACACACCATGACACAAGTCTCCAGCCCAGGTAGCTCAGCGGCAACCATTGAGCACGTGGATTTCCATGACTCCTGACCGCCTCCTCATGTTGTTCTTCCATCTCTTCCTCTTTCTGTGACTGCTTGTAAAGAGGAAATGGTATCTGTTTTCAATATATATTGATGTAACCTCATTCTATGTCAACTAAGTTATTAAACCCTCACAAGTCTGAAAACTCACTCAGGTTGACTACTGAGCAATCTTCAGCATTCATGAGAGCTTTAACCATGCGTTCCCAGCACATCACACTTCAGAAAGGAAAAGCGTTCTTTCCCCATGCCTTCAGGAAAAATGGCTTGCTCTGACCTGCTGTGTGGCCCTGAGAGAGGGCGACTGGGAGAGAACCAGACAAGACAGGCAAACAAGACAGGGACAGGGTGGATGACTGGGTGCTTGTGTTCCCTGATCCACTCCTCCATCACACTGTTATGCTTCCATAATCTTGCCATCAAGACAGAACTTGCAAGGGGTTTCCAGCCCACTATACACAGTCACTGCTGTCCAGCTGGAAGGACAGCAAAGGAGAAGAAAGGCTTAAGTCCCAACTCTGTACCAGCTCCATCAGCCTCTAGGAGTGAACACATTTTACTCTGTGCCTTAGTGGCTGCCTCTGTAGACATCAGAGACTATTTCTGTAGATCTCAGGGATTGCCTTTCTGGATCTTGGGGGCCAGCTTTATAGACCTCGTGGACCACCTCTTTAGCTTTCAGGGACCACTTTCATAGACCTCAGGGACCAGCTCTGTAGGCCTCAGTGGTCACATCTGTGACCTTGGGGACTGCTTCCATAGACCCTAAAGTCCACCTCTGTAGACCCTTGGTCACCTACAGAGACCTCAGGAACTGCCTCTTTAGACCTCAGGGACTGCCTCTTTAGATCTCAGTGGCCACCTCTGTAGACCTCAGTGGCTACATGTGTAGACCTTGGCGACCACCTCTGTAGACCTAGATGAACACCTCTGTGGACCTCAGGGACCAGCTCTGTAGACCTCAGAGACTGCCACTTTAGGCCTCGGAGACAGCCCCTGTAGGTGCTTGGACTGGCTCTGTAGGTCTCAGTGGCCACATCTGTATAGCTTGGGGACTACCTCCATAGACCTCAGGGTCTACCTCTGCAGACCCCAGTGGCTACCTCTTTAGACTTCAGTGACCTCTATAGACCTCAGGGACCACCTCTGTATACCACAAGGACAGCTTCTTTAGATCTTGGGGACCACCTCTGTAGACCTTAGGAACTGCCTCTGTAGACCTCAGGGACTGGCTCTTTATACCTTGGTGGCTGCCTCCATAGACCTCAGTGGTCACCTCTTTAGACCTCAGGGCCCATCTCTGTAGGCCTCAGAGATGAGACCACCTCTGTAGGCCTTGGTGGCTGCCTCTGCAGACTTGGGACTGCCTCTGTAGACCTGAGTCATCTCTTCACCACAACTCCATCCTGTGGGCATGTGCAGCCCAGGAAAGTCCATGTAGATGACAGGAGAACAGCTGTCAACCGGCTCACAAGCCCAGTCTACTCATGTCATGTTCACACAATGTGCCCAAGGCTACTCTCCAAGGCTCAAACCAATGTCCAATCACCCTGCTGCCTCCTCAGTGTCCCAGGAGCACAGACATCAGGGGCACCCTTCCTGTCATCTCACTTCCTCATCACACTTGGGCACTCAGTACCCACAGCCTCTCAGATCCACAGCATGGGGCAGGTGGCAAGGTCTGGAGGAGTCCTAGGCTGATGGGAGGCTTTGGGATGCTCCCGTGACAAAGGGCAAGCCCTGCAAGTTCCTCCTTCTGGGCCACATAGAGACAAGTCCACCTTTCTTACTACCCCCAAGATGAGGACAAAATGTAGTCACACACCCCAAAGTGCCTCAAAGAGCAGAATGCTCCCCTTGTTATTGCTGGGGCGGGACTAGCTGCCTCCAGGCTGCCTGGCACCAGCCTCCTGCAGAGCTGCAAACTAGGAGGCTTCCATCCCTCCTCTTTCACTCTGTGTGCCTCAGACACAAGTGCTGACACATGGGAAGAAGGGGGTGTGACAAGCATGAGCCAGATCTCTGGGTTCCTGCAGTTCAGAAGAGGCCATCCTAGTTAGCTGTGGTGGTTGTTTGTTGGCTGTTTAGCTTGGGGCAGGTGGCTGATACTCATGATAAAAAGATTCTCCCAAAGGTTAAGACAAGAGTTGGTTTTTTAACACTTCAATGCCATGCTCGAGTTTGCAGAATGTCTGTCTCAGCAGAAGTTGTAGAAACCTGAAACCATGGGTAAAGCAATGCACTCTCACTCAGAAATTCACAACAAGCCAGATCTGTGTCCACAAACTGCCTTAGAACATGTTCTTCTATTCACATGCTTCATTGGACAAGAATCCAAGAATCGGCTCATGGAGAAGGTCAGCTGCCTTTGCCTGTGGCTTTCCACCACAACAGGAAAACCATTCCATCTGGCTTCCAAATTTTACAAACAACTGAATCACTCTAGACTGTGCTCACTGGGAAAAGACAAGGACCACAGGGGGTCCAAAAACTTGTTCTTTTAAGAATGGCTAGCCGGGCTCGGTGGTTCAGCCTGTAATCCCAGAGCCTTGGGAGGCTGAGGTGAGTGGATTGTCTGAGCCTGCGGGTTCGAGACCCGCCTGGGCAACTTGGTGAGACCTCATCTCTACAAAAAATCAAAAAATTAGCCAGGCGTGGTAGCGCGCGCCTGTAGTTCTAGCTACTTGGAAGGCTGAGGTGGAAGGATTGCTGGAGCCCAGCAGGTCGAGGCTGCGGCACTGCACTCCAGTCTGGGCGACAGAGTGAGACTACAACTCAAAAAAAAACCAACCAAAATCATACTTTTATTCTTAATTAAAAACATGAATTTGCCCTTAAAATGTTTCTCTTTCTATCATGTAAAAGGCATTTTTGACCAAAACACAAAATTGTGAACAAAAATTAAGAAAGCCAATACATATATTGTAGTTAGCAACAGACAGCTGTGAACACAGAAGGTGGATAGGCAGAAATGAGCTCTGGGAGCTGCCAGAATAGACCTTCATGTGCACTGATGCTGCTAACACAGAGACAGGAGCAGAGGAGGGTGGGTGTGTGTGTGCACATATAAGGGGAGACCCCCCAAAATGGAATTATCTTTTGGAGGGTGGGGTCCTTGTAGTATAGGCTTCCCCACCAGGTAAGTGTTCTAGGAACCCATTGGCATCAGTGTACCAGCTAGCGTTGTTGTGAGAGGCTGTGTTCAGCTTCAGAGAAATTTTTTTTTTTGATATTCTTTCAACGCGTTTGCCCATTTCATTATGGGTGATTTACAAGCACATCTGTCTATTCCACGATGAGTGTTCAGCTGTTTTTGGCCAAAAACGGCATGATCCTTGTGCTCTACCCTCCTTTATTCACCCGATCTCACCCTGAGCGACTTTTTTTTGGTTTGTTTCCCTGGATGAAAAAAGTCTTCAAAGGGAAATGTTTTGTCAATGTGGAAGAAGAGAAACAGAAAATGGCAGAAGCACTAAAAGGCATTCAAATTGACGAGTTCAAAAACTGTTTTGAGCAGTGTATTGTATCAGAGAGCACTTTGAAGGTGACTGAAGTAAAGAATAAACACACGATTTTTATAAATAATCCTTTTTTGGGGGGTTACTCCCTTATACATTAGTTTCCTCATTCTGTTAGTTAAAGCCTGGTGTGCACTGATGCTGCTAACACAGAGACAGGAGAAGAGGATGTGGTTGTGTATACACATACATTGGTTGCCTCGTTCTGTTAGTTGAGAGGGCCTAGAAGCTCTATTACCCCAATGGGTTTGAAATATCAATTTCTACTAAAAGAACCTCAGGTCCTGAGAGAAATGGCTTTTTCCATGATGAAGGCTGGAAAATGTAAGTAGAACTTCTAAGTGCTCAGACAATAACAGTGACATGTTAAAAGAATAAAGGATCCAGCTTGAAGAGGTTCCTACTGGCCAAATTTGGAAAAACTGTAGCATCCTAAATTCACTAAATGAAATAATTCATGAACACATCTGATGTACATAAAGGAATATGAGTGGAGAAGAGAGAAAAACTCTTCATTAGAGTAGAAAACTGAATAATAAATGGAGAAAGAAAGATGGAATTAGAAAATATCTATTTGGCCACCAACAAAGTAAAGTGATACAGACAAGAATCACCACTGGCTGCCAAATAGAGAATGACAATCTAAGGGGGAGGAGGAGACTTACTGTAGCCTCTAAGTATGTCTCCAGGTTAATAACCACAAAGGGAAAACAGTAATCCCATAGTAGAGAAGCTGATAGGCACCACCTTATCCACAGGATTAAAATTCACATGACGGGTTGGGCACGGTGGCTCAAGCCCGTAATCTCAGCACGTTGGGAGGCTGAGGGGAGAGGATTACCTGAGCTCAAGGGTTTGAGACCAGCCTGGGCAACTTGGTGAGACCTCATCTCTACAATAATTAAAAAAAAAAAAAAAAAAAAAATTGGGCGTGGTAGCATGCACCTGTAGTTCCAGCTACTTGGAAGGCTGAGGCTGGAACTTGGAAGGATCGCCTAAGCCCAGCAGGTCGAGGCTGTGGTGGCCATAAGCGTGCCACTGCACTCCAGCCTAGGCAACAGAGTGAGACTCTGTCTCAGAAAACAAAAAAGAAAAGAAAAAAAAATTCACATGATGAATCAGGGGACAGAGTGCCACCAACACGCCTCCTGAAATGACACACTGAGAAGAATGTGGTTCCTTCTGCAGCTTCCCTGCCAAGTACGTACAGCCTACATCTAATGAGCAAACAACAGACAGAACCAAACCACGAGGCATTCTAAAAAGTCACAGGCTTACATCCAACAAAACTGCAGGGTCAAGATAGACAGAAAAAAAGTCGAGGACCTGTTCAAGCTAAGGGAGACAAGAGACATGGCAGATGAATGAAACACATGAACCAGGATTTTCTTTGGTTCTAAAAGACATTGGTCCAAGTGGTGAGATCTGAGTAGAGTCTGCAGATAGGAAATAATTAGCATTACTTCAAAGGTAACTTTCTTATTTTGATCATTGCACTGGGATTATGTTTGTTTTTAGGACACACACACTGAAGTATTTAAAGATAAAGCTCAAGGAAAATTAAATGACTTAGAAAAACATGTTTATCTAGTGTGAGGAAATCATAAAGCAAATGTGTAAGACATTAACACCTGGGAATCTAGGTGAGGGATGTATGAAAATTCTTTGTACTATCTTGCCATTTTACTGTGAATCTGAAGTTTATTTCAAAATAAACATTTAAAAGAAAAAACCAGTAATAAAACATATCTGAAAACAGCAAAAACAAAACAAACAACTATTTTCAATCACTGCCCTGAGGAGTCAGAGACTAACTGCATTGATACAAACTGGAAAGTGCTTGTAATATTAAATATGGACAGGAAGTCTAAGAAACTCAGAATTCAAAATAATGCACACAAGTTGTCACTACAGAATAATTGGTGGTATCTGGAGGAAAAAATACCTCTTAACACTTTCTGTTTTATAGAATCCCTATGCCTTTGCCAGAAAGTCATTCATTTTCCAACACTTTTTCCTTGTTCTTATAAGAATCATCTTTGGGGTGAATGCCACCATCTCTCTTTGAAGAGAAGACTCCAGGTTTCCTGTGTACACACCGGGTGGGAGAGACGCTCACCAAGGATGTGCTGACACAGGGGCTGCTTCTGGCTCTACACTGGCCATCACATATGCTGGCAAATGCCACTTTAGCCTGATGGCCAGGTGGCAGCTGGATGTGCATGGGCCTTGCTCCCAGGGTCACTTAGGGTCTAGAGCGTGGGCCTGCCCACATGTCACAGTGTGTTCCCCACCCACAGCTGGGTGTGCATGAGCCCTGCTCCTAGGGTCTATTGGGGTCTAAAGTGTGTAGGGTGTCACAGTGTGTTCCCCTCCCACAGTCTCAGCTCTCTGGGCTCCTGAAGAGACAGAGGACCCTAAACTGCAAGCCATTAAATGCAGAGCTCACGCGTCATCTGTGCCCCTATCCAATGTGCCTTCATGAATGGTGGCAGCCCCAAGATCCTGCCTACCCAAGTGGCTAGGGAAAGTGTGGATGCAGGTTCTGTTGGAGGCAGGCAGGGGCACGAGCCCTATGTGGTTGCTGCAGGGTGGGAGGCTGCCCAGCTGGGCCGACATGGAAGGGGAGCTGGTGCCCATGTCTAGGGGTGTTAGGCTCACACAGCTAGGGGCTACCGGCTGGGTTTTTCCCTCTAGCTTTATCAGACAAGCAGAAAATAGAAATTCTCTCCAGATTCTGGCAGTAGGAAGGTAGCTGGCTTGTGAAAATTATCTTTGCATCCTTATGGGCATTTTAATTGGAAGTTTAAAGAAGCAAGTCTTGAGCTGCGAGCCAGATTTCACTTTAAGGTGAAATCTTGAATGAACTGGTTACGGCAGTTAGCAGTAAGCAAACAGAAGCATGAGTGCTTCTTTTTTTTTTTTTTGCAGAAGTCAAATGTGACTTTTATTTTATTTAAAAAATTTGTTTAATTTTAAAGATGTGGGGTACAATTCAGGGTTAGGTATACATATGTTCATTATGCAGATACCCTTGTTGATGAGGTGTGCCCCTGCCCACCAGTCACTGAACTACTCTGGAGCATAGGGGCCTCTGGGTCACAAAACAGCCTGGAGGAACAGTAGTTTAGAAAAAAGCTTGCTGAAGCTGAACAGGACACTGGGGACCAAATAATTTCATTTGCTTAGCAAAAGCCAACGCATTAAAACCTAGAAAACCTTAGAATCGCAATGGATTTAGGATGATTTTTCCTATACTGCACACACCTCACTTTTGACTTTCTTGAAGTTTAAATTAACCCTAAACACTAGATCAGGTTCATGTTGATTTGATATTAAGGCCACTGCTAGCCAGTAAAGATGGCTTTGTGCATATTAGCAAGAAACACCCCTTCTGGATAGATACCCACAGACTCCACAGGGGAATACACCTTGTATTATTTCAGCCCTACTGCCTCTCCTGGTCCAGGCACGTTTGTGAAGAGCGCACGCTACACAAGCATACAAGCAGACCTCTTTCACATGCCGAAGAGTAGAAGTCTTCAAAGTCAAGAAGAAAAACATCTCCAGGATCACAAAATAAAATTACATTAATTTTAAAATTTATACCTTCTCAATCTGTGTAGATATTTTTGTGATATTATTAAGGGAGAAAAATATTTGTGTAGACAAACCACTGCCACAAATATATAAGGAAAATTCCCAAGACATCAGGATCACAGAGAGATGGGCAAGGGTGAGAAAATACAAGGCAAACGTGCAGCTGCTTTCAGGGCAGCAGAGGGCAAACTGAGATGAAATCAGCATGGAAAGTAAAATCATCATGACTTGGGCTCTTCTAATAGAGATTGATGGGATTTGGCGACTTAGTAATTATTATAGTTCCTTTACGAGATCAAACCACTTTATGACATAGACCATTACATTTTGGTTACTGTACATTTAAATCACACTATTTCTATTTTTTATTTTTGAAAGTCTGTTAATTGACATATAATATGTTTATATTAGACCTTGATGTGAACAAAGATATAATTTCAGAAATTACGTATCCTTTTCTAAAAATATATACAAAACTTCTTTTTCGCATGATTAATTTTTAAACAAGTTTAGTACAAGCAATTGTGAGGCTTTCAAAAGGGAAAGATTCTTATTATTTTTGTTAAATGTTACAAAGTGCAAAATAATTTTTAAAATATGCATATACTCACTGAATTGGCATTTGTTGGGTTTGGCCAAGGTCTACCACCACCTGGACCCCTGAAAAACAATGTGATAAATAAAAATGTAACCTATGCTTTGAGTATCTCACAATAAGTAATAACAAATCATAAAACATTAACATTTACAACTCAATTACCTGCATTTCCAGTTCAGCACTGAAATTACCCTGTTTACTTTAACAGCTTTTTTATTTCTTACATCCAAAATTTTTATCATTTCATAAAATGGCTTTCTTCCAAATAAAACTACTTTTAGTAAGCCCATTCTATTTTAATATTAATTTTGATTATTGGAATAAACAAAAAAATAGCAATCACCTATAGCAGTAAATATATATATATGAAATCATTATAAAAACACTTTTGGAATAAAAAGCACTGATTATGAACTAAGTATAAACTATAATCTTGTAACATCAATCTAAACACTACCAGTATCTCATTCAAAATAATTTATAAAATATTAATATATATATAAAACAATTGCTCTTATCAAGCTACAAATAAATATACATAAAAGGTATCTAAAGTTGCCCCTTTTTAGAAAAATCAGAGTATTTCCTCATGTTACTTTCCATAATCTATCTATTAATTGATCTGCAGTGCTGCCAACGTAGTTGCTATTAAATGGGAACACTGGAGTTCTTGTTCTCATAATTTTAATTTAAGGCAGTGACCAGAGTGAATCATGATAAAGTGGGAGGTAATTTTTGCCAGTGTATGCCAATATATGACTTCATTTTAGGATAGAGGAAAATGTTTCATATTCCATAGTTTGTAAGGGCACACAGGCTTTTGAAACAAAATTAATACACAATTAGTTAAGTCAAAAAGGTCTCCTGTCCTCATGCTTTAGAATTCAATAGTATACCTAATAAATACTGTCTTAGGAAAAGTAAACTACTGCCAGGCAGTCCCCTGTAATTAGGGTTATTCGAAATTCCCCTTCCTTTTAACCACTAAGAGAGTGAACATTCTTAATTTAAAATGTCCTTGATTCTAGAGACCTTAAACCTAAAGCTCTGAATGTTAGATGAAGAGACCGTCCAAGTTAGTTATTACATTGTCCATATTTGCTTGGGATATTTGGAACTGTTTTTAGATTTGTTTTGGGATTCCCTGGGGGTGGAAGTAGCAAGGCAGGCATGAATCCTGTTCTGGGGCCCTGTTGGGAATGCCCAGGTAGAATTTCTTCCCAAGATAGCAGGAGATACAAATGATAAGGATGAGGCTGGCGGGGACTTGATCAAAGTCTTGTGCACAGGGAGAAAGAAGGCGAGGTCCCTAGGACTGACTGTCCTTGGAAACTATCGCCTCTCTAAGATGATAATGATGGCAACTTTACAATTATTTACTGGATACGTTTAGAAAAAATGATTTTATATACAGGATTCAATGTCCTAGTGGACAGAAACTGAAGTAAAACCTAAGATATGTGCTGATCAAGTGAAACCATCCACACGATTAGTTAGACGGGTAGTAGGAACCATCCACACGATTAGTTAGACGTTAAATAAAACACAGTAAAGAAACTGGGAACATGTATCTTAAGACAACATAAAAAATATACCATATGCAAATCAGAGCAAAAATGTATATGCAATGATGTTATATAAATAGTGATCTTACAACTTTGAAATATTATGGCCCAACAAGTACAGTATGACTAAGATGTATTAAATATAATAAAAAATTTATTATTTCCAAATTTGTCTAATGTTAAATTAACATAATTAAATGTTAAAGTTAAACAATTCATTTAATTTAACAGCATTAAATTAATGTTAATGTTGAATTTATGTTATAAATAACATAAAATACTTAAAAATTTTAATTGATAAATAATAATCTAGTCTCTGCCTACTATGTATTTCATAACAAATTTCATTTTAATATTATCAGGCATTTGATTCAGTACTAATAGTTCACATGGAAATAAGCTAAGTTCCCCCAATATTGCCATTGTATTTGAAAGTGTTTTACGTTCACAGGCAGTGCTGGGTCGAGTGGGGGTTACTGCGGTGAGCAGTTCTTGAACAACGCCATAAGCCCACCATTCCCACTCCTTTGAGGAACTCATCTACAAACTATAGCACAAGCATTGTTTTGAATGGAAATTTCTATATAACTATAGTTGGAGGCAATATCCGGCTAGCATCACTTAAAAATAAAGAGAAAAATGGAATTTAAAATAGAACTCTATTTTCTGATAAGAATGCGAATTTCAATGAAATCAAATCAACCATGACTACCAAAGAGAAAAATCCTCTTTGCTTCTGTAGTTAACCCTTGTTTTATTTTTTAAAAATCACTACATAAACTTCATAAATCTAGATGATATGAAATAGAACAAAAAGATCCTGTGAAATCCTTTTGTCTTCCTAGTTTCCATAAAACAGCAACATACACAAAGTTGAATTAGGAGTGCTTTCATAATGAATCCTGAATGCTTGGGACACTGGTTAAAAATGTAGTTAATTTAGAAATATACTACTCTATTCAAGTTTCCTTTTAAAAATAATCTATAATGCATTTGAAAACACTTATATTTTGGCCACAATTTTAAATGTTACTTTAAATTACTTAAATTATGATTAAGCTTTTGCTCCTAAAGATATAAATTATTTTAATTTTAAATGACACGTTGTAAAACTTATTCTAAGTTTACAACATGGAAATGTAAAGATTATATACTAATCATTTTTAGTGGAGATGGCTGATTTTTTAAAAATAATAAAGTTACCAAAATTTTGTTCCAAATAACTTATTCTGCAATTAAGGGATACAGGTGCCAGTTAGAATACAGTATTTAATTACTTTAGAGACCCAGGCTGGGTATTTTCATTGTCATTGTACTCTCCTGGCAAACAAGAAAAAATGACAAGTTAAAGAAAAACCATTCAGACAGGATTCTCCGCCAGGTCCCTCCTTACTCTCAACACACAAATATTTTAGTTACTTTAGTAGCTGAGCAATGGTTTCAGCCTATGATGACACCATTCTAATGCCTTTTCCTGCTATTTTTAAGTGACCCCAACATATAAAAAAATAACAATATGAATAAAACCACAAATACCAGTTAGAAATATTTGTTTGCTATTATACAGTTAGACTTATTACAGAGTGAATTTCAATGATGCTTACTCTACTGAGTGCAATGGAAATAACGTGCTTCAGTTTTTATGTTTCCTTAAGTATACTTTTGGTTTCTAGCCAATATCAACACAATAATTATTCTCTCTGGTTGAATCTTCCATACTTGAGAAGTCTCCCTGCTAGGGGAAAATTTTTACAAACATAAAAATGTAAATACTTACATTTCACTGTCCTTGAAGGAGTCTTAATTTATAGAAAACTAAAAATGGTATAAGACCCTACATAAAATAATGAAGATCAGAGTCTGTAAGACTTAAGGGCTCTTTACGAATCAGAAGTTATATCAATAGTAAGATGATATGCAATAGGAATAGTTCTAAAAGTATCTGAGCATACGTAAAAAAGAAACCTAAGCCCAAATACCAACAAAAACATATTAAAATTTTCAGCCATATTTTTAGTCTCTGTAATCTAGGAAATCAAGTATGTACATATGTGCATGATTAAGTATGTGTGAGAAAGCAACTAGACAATCTGAAGCAGCTACTTGAGTCTCTCAGTGGTCACATGAAAATAATTTTTTTCTCTGAACTGGCGAAATCAGGTTGACCTAAAGGTGGCCACATGGCCAGTTATAATGCGGAGTAATGTACAAAATGATATCAGATACATTCTTAATATTTAATGGTAATTTTGGATCAGAGTATTCAAAATGTATATTCATTACACTTATACATAGTGTTCAAAATTACACTCCTTAAAATCTACTGAATTTTAAAGTGAGAATCTCAGGTAGATAAATTTTATATATATCTCCATCCTATTGGTAAGAGTTCCAGCTTTGACATAAGCACAAGATACTACTCACTTCTTATGTAGCAACCATTAATAAAAGGCTAAGCCTTTGAGGAATCTAAGGAGTCAGCCTTCATGCCTGTCCATTTTTAGTTTAAAAGTAAAAAGACCTGATAGGAAAATGTGACCTACTTTTTCCCGTTCCGCTAGTTTTGAGTCTAGCTGGTACCCACCTATTAACCTATTTTCTATTTTGGGCAAATATGCTTTCCATGAAAATGATTTCAGAAACTTAAAAAAAAAATCCCTACATACATCAAAACAGTTTATTTCACAGTATATCTTCAATGCCATTAAACGATGGCAGAGTTGTTTACTTTGATATGTAAGTAATCAAAACATGGACTGATGGAAAACATGTTTGAGGAGACACCCACAACCCACATGGAACACGTTCATTATTTCTGGTAAGCTTTCTCTAGGTCATGTCATGGAACTGATGCTCTGGGGGATTGATGAAAGCCACTAACAAGCACCTGGTGTATATGGGCTTAGATGGCAAGTTGGATAATGAAAAAGAAATAAAAATTTCCTAACAAACTGCATTCTATTGGCTGAAAGAAACACATTGCTTTCTTTGGGTTGGAAAGGCCTTTCCAGTAAAAAATCTTGAGTTTTACTTCTTATCTAAGTGTGTCTTGAAATTTCAAAAGGAAATTCATTCTGTACCATGGAAAGTTCTTTAATACAGAAGAAACTACCGGAGAGAATTCTTCCTGTGTGGAAAGAAGTCTCAACAAAGCATAAGTACAGACATGTTCATCCAGAAGATTTGAAAACTCCTCTCTTAGGAGACACTACACATCTGTTAAAATTGGGTTGACAAGATTCACTCATCCACATCTGTACAGTTAAGTCCAAGTCCTGGTGTCAGTGTCGCCTCACACTCCATGGACTCTACAGACAGGGGATTATGTACTTAGCAAAAAGAAATAAACTGAAGTGGATTATTTATGGCACCTGAAAATGAAAAAAATCACAGGTTGCAAGAGGAAGAGGACATGCATATCATGAAAGGATGCGGACAGCACTGCTGCGTGGTGGAGAGCGAGGTCTTGGCGCTTCACAAAGGGTATCATGGGGGGACAAGACGAGACCGTACGACATGGAACGGCGCAGGGCTTACATGTTCATTCCGGGCATCCCAGGGCCACCTAGAGCGTTCAGAGGGGGTCGCATTGCACCTCCATAGTTCTGCAATGATAACCAAGGGTCAGACTACCACAAAACAAAAAAACAAAACCAAAGAGGAGGGGGGAGAAAGGAGAGCCGGTTAATGATTTCCCACGTCACCCTGATGGGACAACGCCTGTGAAACGCATTCTCAGAAGGGTCCACTTGGGCTTTTGCTTCTACTCTAGCAATCACTTTGGTTTATGTCTCTTAGCAACTATGTGAAATTGTAAGGCCACTGGAGCACATTACATGATTAAGGTATGATTGATAAAATTCAACATATCTTTATTACTTTCCTAACATCTGTACAATAGTGAACTTTTTCAAATAAAACAATTCATTAACCCAAAATTTTGTTTTTAAAGAAAAGCTTTTTCAACATGTTTTAAATTATCAGACGCAGAACAATGACATAAAGCATGTAAAAAAAAAAAGTAACAGGTGAACCCAACATAAGAAAGGTGAATGCAAACATCTGTTCACAAAATAACATATCCAACACAGAAATGTAGCAATACATAAATACACAAGAATATATAAAAGCAAAACTATACTCAAAATACATATGCATGAATTATACAACTCATTAAGCTTCTGTTGATATCAAGGCTACAACAGATAAAGGCTACAGTCTACTGTTTTAACACGCATATCATGTTAGCTTAGTTTAGCTGCCATGAGGACCAAAAAGCTCATTTTATCATTATCGTGTTGATGTATTTTGACATCATCAATGGTTTTCACTTTGGCATTCTGACACTATTCCTCCAACTTTTCTGAGAACTCCTTTTCTGTGTACTTTGCTGGTTCTTTCAATTTTGCTAACTCTTACTACAGCTTTCTCCCAGGCCTCTGACTCCAATATGGTGGTGGCCACAGCAGCATTAGCAAGGGGTGTCTAAGAAAGAGATTTATCACTGGAAATAATACCTGAACAGTAAAGGATACTAGAAATGCTTCTCAAATAAAGTCTCTCCTCATTGTTGGTCTTAGGAGACCTGTGTTGCATTTATCAAGGAGAATGTTAATTTTCCTATAGCTCTGGACATGGGAAGACTGTCGCCCTGCCCTACTCTGCCTCTCTCTCTGTGTGCTCGAATTCCTTACCTTCACTTCCTTATCTGTGAAGCAATAGTATTATCTCCCTTTTAGGCTTGTTGGAGAATAAAATGAAATATAAAGCTCATTTCATAGTACTTGGTAAAGTCAAAGCTTGGTACTTGGTACCTCTTTATATAATGACTCAAGGGATCACTCCCTACTTGATGTGACTCAAGGATTCGTTCTACAAGAAGAGTATACAAGAGAGGACCCCCCCCCAAAAAAAAACCCAGAATTTTTTTGGCGAGTGAGCCCTTGGTAGTACAGGCTTTCCCTGCTAAGTAAGTGTTCTCGGAACCCATCGGCATCAGTGTACCAGCTAGTGTTGTTGTGAGAGGCTGCGTTTGGCTTCAGTGAAAAAAATTTTTTTTTTGAGATTCTTTCAACATGTTTGCCCATTTCATAATGGATGATTTATGAGTGCACCTGTCCACACCTCACTGAGTTTTTGGTCAAAAATGGCATGATCCCTGTGTCCCACTCTCCTATTCACCTGATCTCCCTCTGAGTGACTGTTTGTTTCCCTAGATAAAAAAAGCCCTCAGAGAGAAATGTTTTGCTGAAGTGAAAGAGGTCAAACAAAAAACGGCAGAAGCACTAAAAGGCATCAAAACTGACAAGTTCAGAAACGATTTTGATAAGAGGAAAAAGCGTCTCAATAGGTGTATTGCATTAAACAGAGAGTATTTTGAAGGTAACTGAAGTTTAAACATGTAATAATTTTTAATAAATAAATTCTGGAGTTCTTTTGGGTTCTCCCATACATTTCTTTTCTAGACATTTTCCTATTACATAATAATTTTTCTTTATATATTTGTCTCCTGATAAACAATGAGTATCTTGAAGGCAGGGTATCTGTTCTACTCATCTGTGTATACCAGTGATCAAGTATGGTGCCTGGCACTCAGTATCTGTCAATAAACAATGATCTAATTCAACTGGCTTGTCATAGGAAATAAGTAAGAAATTATTCAATACATACTTGATAAATTTACAAAATATTTTCACTTTATGAATAATCTTAAATGGGGTGTCCAATATTTGGTTTCCCTGGGCCACATCAAGTAACCTATTGTCTTCCATGGGCCACATTGAATAAAGAGGAATCACCTTGGGCCACACATAAATTATTTAATATAGTTGATGTTTATACATAATAAGGCTTTAAAGAATATTTTTATTATAAAGTTTAGAAAAGTGAAAATAATATAAAACTAGTGGGAAATGTGATGATGTTTTTGAAAAACTAATCTATCAATATCTGGTTCAAAGGAAGTGGCCACAATTCTTTGTGAATTCTCAAGGTGTTCAAATTTTGCTCTTTGTGTGCTTCATAACTAAAAACAGTCACTCACAAATATATGTGCTGCCAAAAAGTGATGTCATGAATAACATGTGATTGTGAACTTCAAAAATGGAACTATGCATGGGGTCACAAAGAAAATAAATGCTAAAAAACACATGATGTTAAAAGATTTTGTGGGGCCATATTACTAGCTGTCCTGGGTTGCATGTGGCTCATGGGCCACAAGTTGGACATGCCTGATCTAAAGCAAAAAGAAAAACAGGAAGCAATAACAACTTGCTTTCCAAGTGGTACTGACAGGACCGTGTAGGAAGAGCTTGTTTAGAGTTGCTGTGCTCTAGAGCTGATGGCAACTTTACAGTTCCATCAGGCCTAGCCTGTCTCCCAATGTAATGTTCCTAATGACTCTGCCTGGAAAGTTTATAAGAAGTCTCTTCAAGACTGGGCAGCCTAATTTCTACAGTTTTTTCTTGTGTTGAGCCCAATGCTGTGCCCATTTCAGATGTTAAGGCAGAAGAAGCAGGGGACTCCCCCCTTACATTTGAGCTATCATGTGTTTCCATTTTGCCATTTCTTCACCCAAGTGGCATTTGGAAATCTTGCATTCCTTGTATATAACTTACTTATCCTTCAGATTTCTAAAGAAACTAGAAAGTTTTGGTGAATTTTTCTGTTAATGATATGGTACTTGTGGCCTTAAGAACACAGAGGAGATAAACACAGCTTATTACAAAAGCAAGTAGAAAAATGACTTCAAATATGGTAGTAGAAAACAAATTTCTCTTAATTAAATAGGTGATTTTACTTTTCTATTGAAAAGACATTAATATCCCTTTAAAAATCATGCACCACCACTGTACTTGGATCTAAAATAAATTCAGAGTGGGGAAAACATGCCTGGATTTGGAGCAAATTTTCATTTCTTCATCCATAAAGCAAGTGTCAATCACACGCTTACCATATTCTACGCGTGCACTTTGCCTAAATCAACATAATCTGAGAATCATTAGATTCTATCTAGCTATTTGATATGAAATTCAATAGTTCTGATAGATAACTGCTTTCCCCATTTACCACACTGATTTTAAGCTAAAAAAAGGAAGTAGTATTATGATAAAAAAAAAAAAGAGATGTGTATTTTGTGTGTGCATAAGTCTAGACACAATTTCTAGAAAATTTCTAGAAAATTTTTCTACAATACAATCAAGAAGAGGCAGATGCATTCTACTCTGGGTGGCATCTGCTCTGGGTGGCATCAAAATTGACAAGTTCAGAAACTGAGCAGAGGAAAAAGCATCTCAACAGGTGTATTGCATTAAACGGAGAGTACTTTGAAGATGATTCAATGTCTGCTGTGATAATTGTCTTCCATAGCTCTCAAGAAACACAGCTGACCTTTGTTGCAAGTTTCTGAATTTATAATGCATATGTTGTGTGCTTTAAATACCAGGTGTCACAAGAGTCCCCCATTCCAAGTGATTTCACCTGACCTTTCCCTAGTATGCCACTCATGGGAGTATGATCCCTGCTTTCATTTAAATGTATGACATGTATAAATGATTTCAGCTCATCCCTTTTACTTTCTATACTACAATACTAAAAAAGGTATCATATATATTTCTGGTTTCTGAGGTAAATTCATACTGGAACACTTATTTACATCCTATTATATAGAAACAGCAAGGACACTTCTAATCCAAGTGAAAGAAATAAACTACTCTCCTTGATTTTAAAAATGCAAAGAAAGAATTCATACTTACATAATTAATTTAGCTATTAAAATGTATGAATATGAGATTCTTACCAGAAATAGAAACTTATTTTCTGCTGTAATTTATTTATAGTACAAGTCATCTAAACATATGGCTATCTGTAATATAAAGCATCAAGACCAGTATGCTTTTATCTGTGCATTTTGAAATGAGATCTAAGTGTTCCTTAAGCTTATTCCTCTTCAAATACTACAAAACTAACTCTTAAGTCAGACTCTACTTTTTTAAAGGATTAAAAACTAACACCAATAATAGTCTGGGAATGATAAAAGTTTGAGGAGCAGCTAGCTGAAAAAAAAAAGGTGAACTGAATAAAGAATAATAACTAAATTGCAGCCATGAAGTTTTGGATGTTAAAAATGCGCTACTGAGAAAATCTTTTGGAAAAAATCCTTTATGTTCTGCACAGCCATACTGGTGGCTTCATCGTTAAAGTCCAAAAGAACATTTAGTTAATGAAGTTGTCTATGGAACTTAGAAATTCTAACTGCTATTAATAGCTTAATGGTTGGTCTGAATATGATTAGAAATAGGTAAACATAACCAATCACATCTTGGTCTGAATATGATTAGAAATAGGTAAACATAACTTAAATGACAGTTTTATAAAATCTTAAGAAGATACACAGGAAGGAGTGATGCCTAAATGGAAGACACTGCCACGTACATTCCATGACACCATCTGCTCCTCTTTCTTTGGAACTACATTTATAGAGTGGGGTTTTCATGTAATGTGGCATCTCTGAAAAATTTAGCTATATGAGCTTCATGTTTCAATATGGTTAATGCATATTACTGTATGTTGGTTAGAAACATACAATGCACATATATTATACAAACATGCAATGCAACCTACATATTATTGTATGTAGGTCTAAGTAACATTATATGGGTGTTGAGTCCTGAATTCTTTGACCCCTTTGGGATCACAACAAAATACCAGTTTATTTTTTTTAGTAGAAATATAAAACAAGCTCCTAAAAATGTCACTTATAATGCTCTTCTTAGAAGGGAAAAATAAATAAGTTTATTTTAACCCACCTATGCTAGCCTCTGACTCATGAGGTAGAAATGTAAAATTCCATATTTTGAATTAGTTTATTTGAACTACAACATTATAAAATTAACTTCTGCCCAAAGCAATCTTCCCAAGAGAGATAAAAGTATATTTTAGCTAAAATAAATGCCTGGACAGCATGCTTAAAATGTCACCAACAGTGGGGTCAGGCTCAGCCACAGAGTCCACTTCTGGGAAACCCTGACAGAGAAGTCGGCTAACGTCTGATGTCTACTGGTAGTATTATACTTGTTCAGTAAGATCCACTTAAATGTTTATTTTTAAGTGGTCCTCTCTTGTTTTCCTAGTCTATAAAGAAATATGGTGGTATATAATAAGTTGTCAATGGCATTATTTAAAAGATTTATAGAAATATATTTTATACTTATTCTAGTCAATTGGGTTTTATTTAACCTAACCACTTCCTCAGCATAACTAAGAAAAGTGTAACAGTTATCAACTTCTGGTAATTACTCTAATGATGTCTATATAGTGTACTTTCTCAAATAAGCCAAGGCATATGTAGTAGCACCCTGTTAAAGTATGTGGACTTATCAGAGATGTTGTCCTCAAGAGCCTAACCCCTACGTCACATGGAGACTTCAACGCATCTGCTCAAAACCAGCAAGGGACACATCTGTTTACAGAAGATGGCGGCAGACAGCTCAGTATCAGCTTTCTGACCAAGTGTTTACCTGTGGTCCTAAGGGCACCATTCCTCGAGGAGGGGTCATTCTCTGCATCGGCCCACCCATATTTGGATGTCCTGAAAAGAGTAGGCCCATGTTAGCAATGTAGGAGCCCAAGTGCTGACCTGGGGCAAGCACCTCCCCATGCTGGGTGCTCCCTCCAGCATCTTACTCGCCACGTGCTGAGCGACCCTGGCTCACCTTGGCCCCTACAGCCACCTCTCTACCCGCCACCACTCCCTACCCACTCTCCACTCATATCTCCACAGAAATCTTCCTGTTCTGTGCTAAACTACTTCTTCTATGCCTTGTGCTCCTCTCTCTGTGGGATAGCGTAGACACTGTTCGTATCTGCAGCATCTCAATTATCCCTCTGGAAGGGATTGTTAACCTCCTCAGGCCATCTGCTGCTTGGCCCTCCCTCCTGCTCATCTGCCAGTGGATCAGCCCTCTATCCCAGAAAGGCAGAAGGGACATGAGAGACAAAACCACGGAGCTTCCTACTTGATAGAGATTATGGAAAAGCTATTAGAAATTACTAATTTTAATTTTAAAATACGGGCTTCGGATCTCTGTGTGTTCTGTGTCTCATGTTATTACCACTCTCACTACCATATATAATTAAGACAGCTGAAAATATAAATTGTTTGGCCATATTATCTACAAAAATGCAACTGGTATAATTATGGAAGATTTATGCAAAATAAAATTTTCCTTTAAAAATACAGGATCTCCTCTCTGGTATGCACATCAGTCTTACTTCTACTTTAATCACCTTGTTGTCGAGTTGGGTCCATTCCACTGGGGAGTAATGGCTGACTTCCTGGGACACCGCCAAGTGCCTGGCAAGTTAGTAAGACAAAACAAAAAAGCAATGTTGTCAATATTTGTAAAATAAGTGCTTTAACAATTTCCTTTTAAATTCCTGTGCCATAATTACAGAATGCATTTGGGTATTTCTCAAGATTTCCTAAGTTTCACACTCATTTATGAGTTTTACAGGTCAGTATACTGTGTATAAGTTCTTACTTCTAAAAAGATTCAACTTTGCGTCAAATAAAATAAGTATTTCTGGGGAGAAAAAGTCTACATAAAAACTGTCCTACTTCTTCCTGAGAAGTATAATGCCCTTTCCAAGAATTAATTTACTAAGGGTACTGAAATAATTAATTTTGTTTCTTAAATGTAAGCTCTTTAATTCTACAGAATATCTTACTCATTGGGGATTACAATAGCAGCAGGACTAAATGCCAAGAGACCAATGAATGTTTCTTTTTGTAGTTACATTTTTCCTAAGAAATTATTTAGAAAAATAACACTTCAAGTAAGCTTAAGTAATTTGGCTGTATGGAAAAAAGGGAAATAGACAGAAAAAGATGGATATTAACATAACAGGGTTTGTTTTCTGCAAAGTGCAAAACAGACAGGGTTTGTTTTCTGCTGAACCACAAGTTTCTAATAGTTGCTGAGCAGGACTTAGAGCTAGATTAAGGTACAAATGATTTAAACCTGCTGATCCTATAAATATGTATGTATGCATGTATGCAGAAAATGCTGACAATTGGTGAAAATTTCTATAAAGATTCACTAATTTAACTTAAAGTAGGAAAGTCCTATCTAATAAGTTCAAATATTCAAATATTTCAATGTTTAACATGACATGATGCATATATCCAGATCAGATCTGTTAACTGTCATCATATGGGATGCAATGCAGAGTGGCCACTTCTCAGGCCATATTGGCATTTCTCTGACTGTTCTGCTCCCAAGCATACCAGCACATGTATAGAGTTCCGCTAGGATGGTCTATTGCCTGTTACTTCCCAGTCTAATGTCTTGCCACTGCCACACTCACATTCAGACTTTCAGTCAAACCAAACTTATTCCAGTTTTTTCTATTCACGCATTCAATCAATGACATCTAGATGTCAATCATTAAAAACAAGACAAAATTAAAACTACACTAAAGAATGTCTCTTCTCAGGGAGCTCACAGATCCTTCAGTAGCTGCTGTTGAAATCGTCTAGATCTCAGTTTAGGGATAACTTTCTAACAAAATTCTTCCCTATAGCTTAGTCTGGGATAAGTCCTCTACCTACCTACCTACCTACCTACCTATCTATCTATCTATCTATCTATCTATCTATCTATCTATCACAATAATAATTTCAAATTCAAAGAAAAACTGCACAAATAGTGCAGAGAATTCCCATGTACATTGGCCCAGGTTCCCTACTTGTTAACATTTCACCACATCTGCCCCAGCCTCCTTCTCTGTAAATACATACTTATTATCATAAGTCTTTTGTGGAACAACTTACCCATAAATACTGCAAGGCACAATTCCCTAGACAAGACATATTCCCATGCAACCACCATACAACCTTTCATGTCAGGAAGTCAACATCAATATATTACTACTGTCCAGACTTCATTTAAATCTTGCCATTTGTCTCAATAGTTTCCTTTTCCTTTTGGGTGCCAGACCATTTTGCAAGGGACAGTTGTCATGTTTCTTCCTTCTCTTCTAAGCAGGACCAATTCCTATTCTTCTATCAACATCCATCCCTATCTATCACGTCCTCAACAATTGAGAACAGGCTTTAACTTCTATAGGATGACTGTATGATGTTTCTGGATGATCTAGATTCAGGTCATATTTCTCAGCATGATACCACAGACACGATCTTTTCTGTGTCCTGTCAGAGGACCCCTGATGTTGACTCCCCCTACTATGGGCAACGCTGACCTTCATCACCTGATTGTGTTGCTGGTTGCAGGTTCTACACAATAAGGTCACTGTTTTGATTCCTTTTGGCATTAGTGCTATTCTGAGACTGTCAATTCCCCATTCTTCATCAATCTTTATCAACCCATTGGCCATAACCTTTACCAATTCCTGATGCCAGTGACGGTCACAGAAATATTCCCTTCCTGTCACTCTTCCTGTGTCTGCTAGTTGGCATTTCACTGTAACAAAGAGCTTTCCTTTTTTTACTTATTTACCTCTTACTCAGAGATTCCCATTTTACTCTTCCTGTGTCTGCTAGTTGGCATTTCACTGTAACAAAGAGCTTTCCATTTTTTACTTATTTACCTCTTACTCAGAGATTCCCATTTTACTCAATGGGTTGTAATCTATTATTATCATCACTTATTTCTATATTCAAATTATTCCAGATTTGGACAGTGAGAAGCGGCTGGCACGTGTGTGTGTGTGTGTGTGTGTGTGTATAATACACCGTCATTGGTTTTTTAATATTTTCTTACTTTTTGAAATAAATGTTCAGGTTCATCTCATATTTTTTCTGACCCTGGTCTTGGAATCAGGTCTTTCTCCAAAGGGCCTTAATTCCTATTAGTGGGGGACAGCATTTTGGCACCAAGGTCTGGGTTCTTGGAGCACACTTGTCACATGGTGTACCATTGTAGGGCCATCAGTAAATGCTGAGCTGGAAAATCTACGAAGGCATGTGTGTTCACATATATACACACATGTACACCTA
Organism: Tarsius wallacei; assembly: GCA_963574415.1. Classification (NCBI taxonomy): domain Eukaryota; kingdom Metazoa; phylum Chordata; class Mammalia; order Primates; family Tarsiidae; genus Tarsius; species Tarsius wallacei. Next base: position 33,639 of record CAUYQG010187272.1, read on the forward strand.
CGACTGTGTGGAAAGCACATATGCATACTATAACTCAGACTTTCCAGCGCAAATTCAACAACTCTAATTCCAGTCTGACAGCCCAGGATTATTGTCACCTTCCTCCTTTCTGGGTTGGTAAGTATTTTCTCCAACGGTCGGAAACCCAGTTTCTGTTTCCCCAATACATTTACTTATTTGTCCCATCAGTGCATTTATTTGCGCAATGTCACCCATCTCCCACCACATTGGCCACTTCTTGCTGTCCCCACTGGCTCCTTCCACCTCTGCATGTAGAACATGCAGAGACGAGAGAGCTTGTCCCGGGACCCAGGCCTACTGTCACAGAGCTCAGATATGATCACTGCTTATCCTCCTCTCTGTGTCTCCACACCATAAGCTCCACAAGAACAGAGACCCTATCTGTGCTGCTGTCACAGGGGACACACATTCGTTGAAGGAACTCATGGGTGCTAAGCTCTTTAGAATGAAACAGACCTCAAAGAATGAAAAGAGAAAAGATAAAAGATTTACTTCTTTAAAAAAAAACAAGAAGAGGTAAGAAAGAGACTGTAACAGAACAGGCACAAAACTAGGAAGGGGCCCACCACCAACGTCTTGGAATACATGAGAAGAGTCTTGAGAAGGAAAAAATGGCCAATGCTACCAAAAGTCATGAAGAAGGCAGGAGGACTCAAAACTGATGCCTCACCAACACTGTCTTCAACTGTGAAATTTAAGCTCTTGCTTGTTAAGTCTCCAAGTGGCTGGACTTTGACATGTCTAACTATAGATAATCAGTTGGCCGGTTAGCTCAGCTGGTTAGAGAGTGGTGCTAATATAGATAATGGTGTTTTATTGCTGGTAACCATTCTCTTCAAAACATCATGTTTTCTAGTTTATTTTGGAATACCTGAAAAATTGACAAGTCTTTCTTGTTTCTGTTCATCACTTAAAAATATAGCCTAATCTTATAGAAATCTTGATCAATTTGTTTTGCAAAATGAATGTCTTTAAGTAAATTTACCTCTTTAGTCAACCAAATGTATTCCATTCAGGCTTCTGCCACATATTTGGGCACACATTCTTTGTTCTATAGAGATCTACACTCTGACAGAAAGCAAGAATACTAATGATGAGGTAGTTAATAACAACATGGTATTGGCAATAACACACCCTTGTGAGCCAGTGCATCTGTGCCAGGGACTGTGTTAAGCTTTGTAAATTTACTATTTCAGTGCTTGCAATAATCTTACAAGTTTATAATTAATATAACCCTTTAGGAAAGGATAGAAAACAGATGCTTAATACAAAAGTAATTTGTTAATCTGTCCATGGTTGTGCTATTTTTTAAAAACAGCTTTGAGGCATAATTTACATACCACAAAATTGGCCAAATTCAAGCAACAATTCAATGGTTTTTAGTATATTTACAGAGTTAGACACCATCAGCACAATCTAATGTTAGATCATTGCCCATTTATAGTCATTCCCCATTCTCCACAAGCCCCAGGCACTCACTAATTCCTAACATCACTATTTTGTCTTCCAAGGTTATAGTGTGGATAAGTGGCAGAATCAGGGCTCAAATTCAGATCAATACACTCCAATAGTTCTGAAAGACAAGCCATAAGTCCTGAGATTTAAAATAAATAAAATAAATAATGCAAAAATTTTATTAAAACAGAAGTAAGTTAACTTGCTTCATAAAAGAATTATTTAGTCTACAAAGAATCCATCGAAGTTCCAGTGGCAAGCCCTGCCAGGCACTGAGCCTGGTATACAGGCATACCTCAGAGATCCTGTAGGTTCCGTTCCAGACCACCGCAATAAACTATCAGAATAGAGTGCACCATGGGAACTTTTTGGTTGCCTGGTGCACACAAAAGTAATGTTTACACTATACTGTAGTCTAGTAAGTGTGTGATAGCATTATGTCTACACAATGTATATATGTTAATTTAAAAATACTTTATTCCTAAAAAATGCTATCAAGCATCTGATCCTCAGTGAGTCGTCATCTTTTTGCTGGTAGAGAGTCTTGCCTTGATGTTGATGGCTGCTGCTGGATCATGGTAGTGGTTGCTGAAGGCTGAAGTGTTTGTGTCAGTTTCTTAAAGTAAGACAATAAACAATTAAATTGCTGCATTGATTAACTCTTCCTTTTGGGAAAGATTTCTTTGTAGCATGTGATGCTGTTGGATAGCATTTTACTTACAGTGGAATTTCCTTCAAAGTAGAGACCAATCCTCTCAGACTCTGCTACTGTTTTATCAACTACCTTTACGGAATATTCTAAATCTTTTGCTGTCATTTCAACAATGTCCACAGTATCTTTACCAGGAATAGATTCCATCTCAAACCACTTTCTTTGCTTATCTGTAAAAAACAACTCATTTGTTCAAGTTTGATCATGAGATTGCAGCAATTCAGTCTTACCTTCAGGCTCCACTTCTAATTATAGTTACTTTGCTATTTCCACCACATCTGCAGCGACTTCCTCCACAAAAGTCTTGAGTCCCTCAAAGTCATCTACGCAGGTCAGCATCAACTTCTTCCAAATTCCTTTTAATGTTGATATTTTAAACTCCTCTTACAAATAACAGATGTTCTTAATGGCATCTAGGATGGTGAATCCTTTCCAGAAGGTTTTCACTAGACTTTTCCCAGATCCATCAGAAGAATCACTATCTATGGCACTTAATAGCCTTACAAAATGTATTTCATAAATGACAAGACTTGAAAGTCAAAATGACTCCTTGATCCATGCGCTGCAGAATGGATGTTGTGTTAGCAGGCATGAAAACAACATTCATCTCCTTGTACATCAGAGCTCTTAGGTAACCAGGTGCATTGCCAATCAGCTATAATATTTTGAAAATAGCCTTTTTTCCCTGAGGAGTAGGTGTCAAGAGTGGGCTTAAAATATTCAGTTAGACATGCAGTAAACAAATGTGATTTCATCCAGGCTTTGTTGTTCCATTTACAGGCAGAATAGGTTTAGCATAATTCTTAAGGGCACTAGGATTTTTGGAATAATACATAAGCATTGGCTTCAGCTTAATATCACAGCTGCATGAGTCCCTAATAAAAGAGTCAGTCTGTTTTTTGAAGCCTTGAAGCCAGGCATTGGCCACCCCTCTCTAGCTATGAAAGTTCTAGATGGCATCGTCTTCCAACAGAAGATGGTTTCTACACTGAAAATCTGTTGATTAGTGTAGTTACTATCATCAATGATTTCAGCTAGATTCTCTGGAGAATTTGTTGCAGCTTCTCCATCAGCACTTGTTGCTTCACCTTGCATGTTTATTTTATGGAGATGGCTTCTTTCCTTAATCCTTATGAACCAACCTCTGCTGGCTTCAGACTTTCTTCTGTACTTTCTTCACCTCTCTCAGCCTTAACAGAATTGAAGGGTGACAGGGCCTTGCTCTGGATTAGGCTTTGGCTTAAGGGAATGTCATGGCTGGTTTGATCTTCTATCCCAGTCATTCAAACTTTCTCCACATCAGCAACAAGGCTGTTCTGTTTTCTTACCATTCATGTGTTCACTGGAGTAGCATTTATAATTTCCTCAAGAACTTTTCCTTTGCATTCACAACTTGGCTACCTGTTTGGCTCAAGAGACACAGCTTTGGGCCTTTCTCAGCTTTTTGACCTGCTTTCCTCACTAAGTTTAGTCATTTCTAGCTTTTGATCTTAAGTGAGACATGTAACTTTTCCTTTCATTTGACAACTGTAGGGTTACAAACTGGCCTAATTTCAATGTTGTTGTGTCTCAGGGAACAGAGAGGCCCAAGGTAAGAGAGAGAGATGGGAAACAGCTGGTTGGTAGAATGGTGAGAACATATAAAAACACTTATGGATTAAGTTCACCGTCTCATATGGTGTGGTTTGTGGTGCCCCCAAACAGTTACAATGATAACATCAAAGATCACCAATCACAGGCCACTATAACTGATATCATCATCATGCAAAATTTGAAGTACTGAGAGAATTACCAAAATGTGACACAGAGACACAAAGTCAGCACCTGCTGCTGGGTGAATGGCATTAATAGATTTGTTCGATGCAGGGTTGCCATGAACTTTTAATTTGTAAGAAACATAGTATCTGTGAAAGGTAATAAGATGGGATATACCTGTATATTTCCTTGAATACCATTACATAGTCCACTTTTAGCTCATTAATTATGAAAAATCAGTGCATTTCTCAATGCTTTTAAGATTTAATTCAACTAACAATTTTGACATATCTAAGTTTTATGCTCCCTCATGATACAATTTAAGTAGAATTATACAGTCAAGAAATATTAGGACTAGAAGGGATTTTAGAAATACCCAAGTCTACTCTCATTTTACAGACAAGAAGACCAAAGCCCAGAAAGGCCAAATGTCTTGCTCAAAGTTATACCTGGCTGGATCTGCAATTCACCTCTTCCTAAAAGTGTGTCTTGAGTTTTGTTGGTTTCTATAGATGTGGAGCCTATGATAGTATCTTACACATGAAGAGGCTTCAATATGTCGAGTGAATGCAATTCCAAACATATTATCACATTGTCATCATTGATATGCAATATATGAAGCCAAAAAATTCTAATAACACACTTGCACAAGAATTTCACATTTCCCTGATTCAGATTTTCAGAAACCCCTGAGACCTACGTAATACATAAAGCCATGGATGGCAGGTCTGGAAAACCACGAAGCCGCCAATAAAAGATGCAAATTTCTGCACTTTAAAAAGGCATTTAAAGACTCAGGCACCTATGTAGGTAGATGTGGCTGTCAACACACACAAGGTCACCACTGAGAAGATCGCACTCCCACACGCTGCAACACTTGGCATGCGTATGAGTCCCTGACCCGCATCATGCCAGCCACGCCCGAGAACTGATGCAGATCCAGGCTGCAGGAAGAAAGCGCTCCAGCTGCCGGCACGGCCCTGCAGAGCATGGTGATCATGGGATGACCCAGCGCTGCTCCTGCTAACCATTCTCTCCAGATAACTGGGTGCTGGTGCAGCCTGCTGTGTACTGGAAGTAGACAACACTGCAAACTGTGCTGCGCCACAGGCAAGCAAGTTTCAGCAAGAGCGGAGGGAAGCAGAATTCTGTCTGTCAAGCAAATTGTAACCACAACTTTCTTGTGACATTGTTGGTAGGGAAGGAAGTGGCAATGGAGAGAGAATAAGAAGGAAAAAGAGAATGTATTGTGATAAAAGGGTTTACCTGACATGTGGAATAAAGCAGAGGTACGTAAGCAACAGAATTAGAAAGGACAGGACAACTATCTTGACAGAAACACCCCATAGTATAAAGTGTTTAATCTCTCCTCTGGCGGTACACATGCGCACTGCCTTGTGAGTAAAAACTATGCTTTATTCTTTTTAGCAAATAAATACTTTTGGTATTAATAAAAAAAAAACTGAGGAGAATACATAAAATTTTAGAGCTCTTGTAGATTAAAAAAGTTGGAAGATTTATTGTCAAATAATTATTAGTAGTCTGACTCTTCTAGAAGCAGCCAATTATTTGCCTGATATGCCATTATAATTGGGCAAAATTTATATGAATGCCAGAGTCATAATACTGGAACTCTATTATATGCAAGTAAACCAAAGTATGCACATAGAAAATCTTATGGCCATCCTTTAAATGAGAGGACAATCAGCATCTATTGAAACTGTACAAGTTTTAAAAATTAGGTTCAAAGTATAAGGTAGACCCCCCCAAAGGTGGGCAGACTTTTTCCATAAAGAAACAAACAGTGACTATTTCAAGGCCGCAAGCCATGTCTGGGCTCTGCCATGCCCGCTCTGCCCTGTGCTGTCTTGTAAGAGCAGCTGCCAACTACGGGAAACCGGCCTGTGTGGCTGTGTTCCAATAAAATTTTATTTACAAATACAGTCAGCCGAAGCCAAAGTTTGCCAACCCTGGAAGTAGATACTGTATTATATGAGTTAGAGAAAGGGTGATTTCATGTTTTTATAGGATAAGAAAATACCCGTGAAATTTTCAATTTCTTTATTGAGTCTTAACAAAACTTAAGTAGCATGTAAGTCTTACCTGATTGGGTATCCTCAAGGGGGGCCTTGGACCTCCAGGGTACCGAGGTGACATAAAAGGCTATCAAAGTAAAACAAACAAATAAACAAAACAAAAAACAGCACAATGTAAAATACAGATCTGAAAATAAACTACTTTAAAAAATTTTAGAATTTTTAAATAACATAAATCAATTTACTTAAGTTAACTATACATTTTAAAGTTGAAATTTCTTTGCATATTGTGACCCTATCAAATCATGAAGTGTATATTTTTAACAAAAGAAACAAATTGTCATATGTTAAAATCAAGTTAATTTATGTTACTAGATGAGTCAGAGGCTCCTAAGATGCACTGAAACTGTCAGTCTAGAAACTGTCTGAAAAATTTCTAAGAGTATCATTTAGTGATTGTCTAAAGTTGGGTGAAAGGAGAATTTTTGATCACTCAGATTTAAGCAACAAATTTTTAGAAATTTATTAAATTATTTAAAATTCTATTTTTACTACATTTTCTAGAAACAACAGAAAAATTATAATTCTGTTTAATTACATCTCAATACATAATTGCTCAAAAGTAAGCAAATCATCAGCTCTAAAGAGATGAATATTATTAAGATATTAAGAATGAATTAATGTTAAATAAGCATCAATTCAATACATAGCAAGTAGACAAAGGCATGGGCAAGTTGAATGTATAGCACTTTATAGAAGTAAACCCTAAATTTAGAATGCATTTTCTACAGAAATTTTTAGAGATTAGGACTGCAGTTCATGGATACACATCTTCCAAGTCTGTTTTAAAAGCAGCCTCTAAAAAATAAAATCCCAATTAATTTCTGCTGCATAGATTTTTTTTCTATAGTATCTTTTGGAGGTTCTGACAAACCAGCAAGAGGAACTTCACAATCAGCAAGCAATTGGGCTCTCTGCTCACTGTGTCCTTATACATAATGGACTCTCAGGAGTACCTTAATACGTGGGCAGAAAAAATGGATTATTCAGGTAGTACTGTAACCTCTAACCGATAAAATTTAAGCACATTTTCCAATTTTAACAAAATGGATTTTAAAATGTTTAGTTTTCACATATTTGATGCAAGTTGTCACTCTTTTACCATTTTAAAACTTTAAATGGAAGAATACATTAACTATATCTAACCCAACACAAGTTAATTCTTAAATTCACACTCTCTCTGTTAACCTTCCCTTTCCCTTCTCAATCACCTTACTTCACTTAGGAAATCGGCTTTTAAATTCTGGACTTACTGTAAAAATTTAATAATTAAAATATGATGTCATTGTTTTTGTAATGGTTGCTTTTCTTTTACAAAGTAATGTTTTATATATATTCATTAATTCAAAGTATAATATCCACTTAGTTTTTGAAACAGAGAAATAAAAATAGATTACTAATAATTCCTGTCTATAATAAAGTCACACTGAAATGGGATCAAGATAGACTTATGAGAAAAATATCACTAAATATCAAATGTTGAAAAAATAAAAGTGCATTATTTGAGATTTGTGTGTTCATCTGAATGTAAAAAGATGCTACAGTGTTAATCCATGGAGTATTTGAAAGGATAATTTTTTCTAGTGGTGGCACTGTGAATAAAGATATTTTAGTGAACTGCCTGTGCCTTCCTACTTGAATGAAGCCTTGTCACGTGAAGGCTGTGGGAGTCCGTGCCTGTGCTATCTGGGAACCCACTGGTTCCTACAAAATCAGATGGCGACAGGTTCTGTTACTAAGTCCGTTTATTTGCTCTTACATGTCCTCCTCCAAGAAATTCAAATCTATGTGGTCATTTTTTTGGTTAAAAAAAGAAAATTAAAAATCATTTATAAACTCAAATCTACACCTACAAAATTATAAAGCATAAAATGACAAAAATCTAGTTAATTTAGATAAAAATCTACTACTCTTACCTAAATATAAAGATTGCTATTTTTTTTTTTTTTTTTTGAGCTGGAGTCTCACTCTGTCACCCAGGCTGGATGGAGGGTAATGCCACGCTCCTGGCCACTGCAGCCTGACCTGCTGGGCTCAGGAGATCCTTCCACCTCAGCCTTCCATGTAGGGACGTGCCACCACCATACAATATTCATGCGTGGTGGCATGAATATTGTAACCTGATTATTCAGGTTACAGTACTACCCGAATAATCCATTTTTTCTGCCCATGTATTTTACTTTTTTTACTTATTGTAGAGATTCGGTCTTGCAAAATTGCCCAGGCTGGTCTCCAACCCGTGGGCTCAGGCAATCCTCTCACCTCGGCCTCCCAAAGTGTGGGGATTATAGGCATGAGCCGCTGCACCCGGCAAGATTGCTATTTTTAAAGTATTCAATAAAAAGTCAGTGCTGTTTAACATAAATTCAGATGGATCCTTACCTTAAATTATCTAAATGACCACCCAGGTCCTCAACTGCCTAGTAAACTAGCTTGTATACACAGCCCCAGAACTCAAGAGCTTGCATATGAGCAACTGAGAATATGCTGTACTAGCATGTGTACTACACTATTCAGATGTCAATCTGCTTTTAAATTTAAAAAATGGAAACAAATTAAAATCATTTTATGGTAAAACAGGAATCTGTCTAAGGGACTGCCTACTTATAATATAAATCTATCAGTCCGCCCCACATCAGCAGCCTAGGAGGCACAGGTTCTACAGAAGGCTCCTCGGCTCCTCACGTGTGCTAACTCTTCATATTTGGGGCAATGTGTTTTTTTTAAAAAATAGTTTGGCCTATTTCAAATATTTGCCTGATGGTATCGTGATGGTGAATCATCATTTTAACTAGAAAAAGCCTCCCCCTCGAAAGAGTTACTTACAATGCGTGTGGGAGCAACATTTCAGGAGCTCAAGGCCTATATACTAATGTCTATACCACCTTTCATCAGTGGAATGGCCTTGAACTAGCAACCTTCGGAGAGTTTTGGTTACTCAACCTTAAAATGAGGAAGATGAACCTGACAGTTTCTAAAGCCCCTATAAGTAAGGGACCCATGATTCTGTCTTTATTGTTTTCAGTATTGTCTTTACTGTTTTCAGTATTTCCCTTAAATAGAAACGTTAGCATACTGTGGATAGCTGTTAGTATTTGCAGTGTGTGTGGGTGTGGGGAAGAGTGGGGACACAGCATGTACTCCTAACACACAAACCACCTTACCAAGGAGTTGGACAAAATTATTACTATGCTTTGTAGAGAAAAATAAAAGCCTAGTTAAAAAATAAATATACCAACAAACAATGGTGCTTTTTGCTGTGTCAGATTAAAGGTCGGCTGGGAGAATAAAAAAGCTGTATTTATCAATGAGAAGGCACCGTAAAAATGGCTCAACAGCAAGTATTTCTTAAACAGTTGTAGAGGCACTGTTCTAGGTGGTGGGATAGATCAGCCAATGAAGCAGATAAAGATGACTGCCCTCTGTTTGGGATTTTTTCAGGTCATAGTCTTGTAATTAATGGGAGAAAAAATTTTCTGGAAAAATTATTTTCTAAATCAGTCCACTAATCTGGAACAAATAGAATGTTCTCTTCACCAAATGGCAAGTATCAATGAAAACCCAAAGAAGATAATATTCTAATCTGGCACTTTCCCTCAAAAGTCATGTTACATCATCCCTACTTGATAGAACTTGCAGTGCTAAGGATGGTGGAAAATCAAACTCATAATGTAAGGTTCTCTACTTCATAATAGAAGATAAACTGGGCAGCATGGCTACTACTCTGACATACAAAAACTACATTAACAGTTATAAATTCTCATTTCCATGTGTTTCAGTTGCTGCCTATGCTAGAGATTGAATGTGTCCCCACAAAATTCATGTGTTGAAGTCCTAATCCCCAATGTAATGGTATCTGGAGGTGGGGCCTTTGGGAGTGATGAGGTCATGACGGTGGAGCCTCATGAATGGGATTAGTGCCCTCATAAAAAGAGGCATCAGAGGGATGCTCCATCTTTCTGCCATGTGAGCACATGGCCATGTGTAAACCAGGAAGAGGGCCTCACCAGGAACCAATTGGGCTGCCACCTTGATCTTGGCCTTCCCAGACACCAGAACTTTGGGTATTTCTGTTGATTAAGCTTCCTGGTCCATGGTATTTTTATTATAACAGACCAGACTAACACAGCCTAGGATGAATGGAATAGCCCAAAATGGAAGGAATAAAAACATATTCAAAGTCAGAAAATCAATAAACATCTGATGACAAAATGAAAGAAAAAAACTCTAATAAAAATACAAATCAAATATTCAGTTCATATCTTTTAGTCTTTTAGAGAAAATTATACCACTTAGAATCATAATTTATTTCATTTAAATTCATTTAATAAAGGCTATTAAATTTTAAAAGATTATTATTTTCTATTATATCAAAAACTATTCATGGAATTTTCAGCTTATTTTCCTAAAAGAGAGATTTTCCTTTATTCCTTGCCCTTTCTGCTAGTGGGAAGTAGTGTTTCCCTCTTCTTATTTGATCTTTCATAAGCCTTTAGTGTTTTATCTCAATTCCCTGAAAATTAGAAGGAACTGACTCTTTCTCTTCTCTGTACTAGTTTAAGTTAGACTGACCAGTCTGATTCTTTCCTTCTTTGAAGCTCCCAGGCCCCTCAATGGAATTATTTTATAATTTATAGTACTGAAATTACAGGTGGAATATACCATTTTAAGCCCTAACTTCTTTTAAGTTGTATATGATAAAGTGTACATCTTAAATGACACATTGTTCCAATGCTGTCAATTTTGTTAATGTTTTCTAACACTGTAAATAGTTTCTTTAAAAAAAGTATAACTATGATTCACCAACAACAGAATACTCTCTACATATACCTTGAGATAACTCTGTATTCTCCTTTCTCTGCCAAGTAAATTACTATTGACTCCTCATGGGCCAGTGTCAATGTCACCCCCTCCTTAAAGGATCTCTCCAGGCTCCTTCCTTGACTTCATCAACACTGTTTATCCCAGCTACCATGTATGATTCAGTGCACTGCAGCATAATGCATACTTTGACATGAAGGTAAGAACACAAAGCAACATCAGAGCAAGCAGTTACTTTAATGTCAAGGTAATTAGTCCATGAAATAAAGCTGGCATTTCTTAGAAGACTGATGTACAATGTATAAATCACCTTATATCCCATTGTAAATGTTTCATCATGGCTCTAAAAGTTCTTTAAATCCTAGTCTTGAGGTATAAATTGATAATAAAGTTTAAAATCATTAAAAATCAAAATAAAAAATTTCTTTAAAATGCCAATAACTAAGCATTTTCTATCTTCTTTTATTCTATGAGTACAATTTAGAACAAATAAATGATGAAGAGACAATTAACACTAATTTCTTCGGAATGGACAGATTAACATTTAGGACAGTGCACGCTTCAGGAAACTTAGAAGTCTGAAGTACATTCTACAACACACAATTTTACAGGATTTATCTAGTCTAAAGTAACCAAACTTTTTTGTGGATAAAATTATTCATAAGAAATAAGCTTCTAAGTTTGAAAACTTAGAAGATTTAAAAATTTTTAAATGGTTGAAAGAAATATATAATTTCCAAGTTTAAGGAAATGTAAAGTTACAAAAAAAATTTAGCAAGTGATCATTCACTTAACAAATTACTTCTTTCTTCACAAAATTACTCACTTAATAAAATATGACATGCCATTGTATGCAACTATGCCTTTTAGAAACATGTTAAAGCTGGAAGTTTAACCTTTTAGAGTTGACTAGACCAACCTCCCTACTTGACCTAAAGAAAACTTAACTTCTTACCTCCATTTTAGTATGCCGACCTCTGTGACACCCTGCTGTGGGACACCTTCAGGATAAAGCAGGTACACACACTGTCTACGATCAACCAACCATCATGAACCACCTGACTCGGGGCTCCCTCTAGGCCCCCCATGGGCAGCCACCTGCTCAGTGTGGATTCCTGACCTCCCACCACTCTAGCATGAAGAGGGCAAAGGCAGCAGTAGCTCAGGCCAGTAAGTTCATTTGCATAGAGAGCACAATTTAGCATGTGCTTTTGACTCGCCAGACTAACAAGAAATGTGACAAATGAAATGAAATAAATTTAAAAAGCTCTCTCTTTTCTTGAACCTTTGTGGTAGCATTTTGACAATCTCTGTAGTCTTTAGTCAAGGTGTGTGTGTTTTTGAGTGAGATGTGACAGGGAATGGGGTAATGGTAGGTGGTGGGAGAGGGTGGATGTGATGTGGTATCATCGTCATAGGTCAACTCTCATCACAATATGATGACTTCCAGTGTGGCTCTGGAAGGAAGCAGTCAGCCTGTCCTGAGAGTGGATGGAGCAGGTGTGTGGTGAGTAGTTGGCGGGTCCAGCAGGTGGATCTTGGGCTGAGGGATGAACAGTCATGCCAGAAATACCCAGCAGATATGTAAGGAAGGTTTGACCCTCTTGTATAAAATCTCACTTGACCAATATATTTGTCTGGTTAAAAATTGGCCATATCTACTAATGTCATAAAGAGTAAACCCACTCTTGGGACAGCATATCTGGCTGTCTAGTGAGAAAGTGCTTAGAAGTCTAAAGTCCTGCTTGCTCACGTAGGTTAAATGACATCTTGAAGAGGATCTAATCAGAGTAAGTCAAGAACAATGACTGGGGGAAGGCAGGGGTGGAAGGCAAGAAGACACTGCACGGCAGTGACTACATCCATATTCACAGCATGTGAGAGAATGTATGATCTGGTGACTCACATGGACTTTTATTCCCTCCTCCCACTTTCAGGATTCTCTCACTATTTCTGGGTATCAGAGTTGGAATGATGATTCTTGGGCAGTTTTACAGAGCAGCAGGATTTAGTAACCACAATTGGTATAGAAGAATGCCAGGTTAATTTACACATGATGTGGCAAGAAAAAGTGGCAACTTATCGACTTTTCCTGAAGTCTAGACCAGCCATGAGGACGGCCACCAACTCTGTCTAGCCACTTGCCTCCTGGCAGGGTATCTTATAGGGTGCAGTGTTCAGACATGGGACCCTAATCTTTTTAGATTGAAATAGATCCAAAAAGCGATAATCTTCAGGTCTCAGGAACAATATGTTTTGGCTTACATGTTTTCTTTCCATTAAGAAAAGTCTCAGCATTTGAGTAAGAACATTAAACATTCTGCTTTAGATAAAAAGCCTGTAGCAAAGTGGTTATTTGCCAAAAAGTAATTTTCTTCCTTCAACATTGAGGCAAAAATACAAGGTACAAAGTGAAATACAGCCTGGAAGAATATGGGGTATATTCAGAAATTATCCTAACTACACAAAGATCAAACATCCAGCTTACTGTCCCATGCTGATGTGGTTTAGACACAGATTTAATCTTTCCTCCGAGATCTTCCATGCACTATTTTAAGCAGATACAGGAATATAATTTCTATATTCCTGGATTTAAAACATAATTTAAGAAAACGGTAAATATGGCAGGATATGAATTTTTATTCATAGTTCTGGGAAAGTAATAAAAATATGTTCACTATAAGATTTAACCAAGAGCACAAACATTCTTTTTAAAACAATTACTTTTTATTAATATGTGCCTATTTTTCAGTTAATTCTATCTCTTTTCCATATATGATTTTCTCTACACAGATTTCTATGTTTCACTTCCAAGAAAATTTATTTTACTTAAATGTGTTAACTCTATTGAAGTCATGTGCTATCAATAATACATGATATTGAGAATATTATTTGTAAAATCATTACAGAGTAGTGTGACTTCCTTATTTCATTTCCACCATCTTTTATATAAGAATGTTCACATATTTTTACTTCTTATAATTCCACGAACTACTTTATGAGTTTGGGATAGAAAAGTAATGATGCATAAATTATACATCAAATGAATTTTGTCAAAATTGCTTTATAGTTCCTGTATTTAATTTGTTTAGTTTATCTTCTGCTTTCATGAACATCTCCCTCAGACATTACTGACACCCCAGTGGATAAGACATTCTTGATTAACACATTTTAATTCCAACTAGTACTAAGCTAATTTAGCCCATGAAATGACATGCTTGTGCTGGCCTATTCTACTGATAAGCTTAAGTATGTAGTTCATCTCCCACACATCTTAGATATTCCATCATCATCAATACTTCATTAAAATAGCTTACATAAGATAACCGTAAAGCTGTGACAGGTCCAGTTGCCTTGATATTACTTAGGCAAGGTTGACCAAGTACAGCACAGAATCACAAGCAAGTGGGCTCTTTTGATATGATTTAGTCTAAGCATCAAAACTGGTCTCTTCCATGGCGGGCCTTCTCAAGAAGATGAGACTTTTTCTCAAGCCTCCATTGCCATGCAGCCCATAGACTCTGGGGCTGTGAGTAGGGACTGTGTTGTCTGCTGGTCTAACAAACTATAAGTGCTTGAATAACATTCTATAAAACCTTTATTCATTTACTTAAATCCACTTATATTCAGAAATACATACAGACACACATTTTCTGGTGTCTATGAGGTAAGGAGCTGGAGTCCACTTGCTCCTGTGCTACCTCCTGTGACTGACATGACAAACAATGATAAGTCAATTCAAATTAAAAACAAAAATAAACAGCAGCAACCAAAAAAAAAACCAGTTTCAGTAAGGAAATACATACTTGCGACTTGTAATCCAGGACAAAGGATAGGGCTGACTCAAACAACAAAGAAGCTAAGACAATAAACCATTCTTTAAAACTGCCTTAATTTTCCATGGAGGAATGCAGAAACATCCCTTCTCTCTCTCCTTATTTCACACGCACACTCCCACATGACTCATGGACTCTCTCTGATGGGGCATGGGAGACAGGTGCTTCTAATTATTTAAATATATCACCCCAAAGCCCACAGCCCTGTGTTCTTAGCCTCCAATGTCCTGATGTGCCAGGGAGGCTTCTACTGATAAGCAGAAGGCTTTTTGGATTCCCAGGCAGAGACAACACTTGTTAAATAAGCTGCCCTATGAGGCTGGGTCTGCTGCGTAATTGGCTTATTATATATGGTTCTGCTCTTTAAAAATGAAATAATATTCTCATAGTTATTTGGTTACCTACCTATAAACATAAAGTCTATATTTAAGGCTACTCAACTCTTCTCCGAACAACCTAAGAGACTGCTTCCATAGATCCGATTTTTATATTTTATAAATTGAGAAATTAGTTCTGAAACTAAAGCTTACTAATTTGGCCAATGCTAATAGTATGAATATAAGTAAGTTGAGAATTCAAACTGCAGACAAAGAAGTTTCTTCTGCATCCCCATTTAAAATATACATTCTGAAACACATGTCTTGAGATAAATACATATCCACAATAAAGTATAAAAGAAATTCAAGCGGAAAAATATTTACTGATGTGTGACATCAGTAATCATTTATAGGATATCAGAAGACAGACAACACTGTCTTCACTTAGGCAGGCACTCAAGGTGGCCAATCTACTTTCTGTCCTCTGGGAAGCAGCCCTTGTGCACAGAGGCCTCAGCAGTCCCTTCCCTGGTATCACTTCTTACCCTCAGATGGCGCCTGCCCACCTGGGAGGATGGATGATATCTACAGAGTGCTGTCCTTGCCCCTCAGGAGGATGGATGGTTCACAGTAGCCAACACCTCCTCCTGGCAGCCCTCCATTGCTCTCTCTTTCCTTCGGGCACAGCTCCTGGAGAGGGTGGCTGCCTTCAACCTCTTTTCCTCCCATGTGTCCTGGCTCCACTCTGATGAGGCATCCATCCCACATGGCACTGAACAGGGACACTGTAACCTCAGTGCTGTGACTCCCATGGTTACCCATCAGCCACAGGCTGACCTGCCCTCTCAGCAGTATGTGACACAGGGGCTGCACTTCTCCCTGAAGATTCCTGTCATGTCTGGCATCTCCCTGTCCACTGGCTGGTACTCTTCATGCCCTGACTTCCTGGCAGTGGAAAGCCCGGGGCCTGGGGCCGTCATGCTCAGCCTGCCATCTGGGCGAGGTCAACTGGCTCATGGCTTTTCAGGATACACCATCTGCTAACAACTCCCAAAGTTGTCTCCAGCCCAGCCTCCACTGTGAGAGTCCAGGACTGTGACCCTGTCTCTGCTCAGCACTCTGAGTGTCAGGCAGCCACCTCGGTCTCAGCTAGCTCACAGTTATGCTTCTGATACCTCCATGTCCTCTGGAAGTTCTACACTCACCAGTGTATGTCACCGCTGAGCAGGACACAGGTCTCGCAGTCACCCCGGACATGCCTTTGCTCTCATCTCCACACATCCAGCCACTGCCAACGTCTACTGGCTCCAGCTTCCAAATACGCAATCCAGTCACATCTCACCCCCGCTGCCCAGGTCATGTAATAACCTCTTGCCAAAACTGCACTGACAGCCTAGCCGGTCTCTCTGCAGCATACTTTCCTTCTGCAGACTCATGTCGCCTGCAGCCGGATGAGCCCATCCAAGCCTCACTCAAACCCATGGGCCCACGACCATCTTAGAGCTCTGCCCCATCTGGCCTTCTGGGACCTGCGACTTCCTGTCTACTGTCATCCACCCTCCACCCTCCCCAAAACACTCCACTGTGGCTGCCTAGCTGTCTTGCTTTCCTATGAAGAGACCAGCCATGCTCTGGACTCAGGCGCTTTGTGCTTGCCGGTCCCTCTGCCTAGACACTTGCCGGGTGTCACACACTATGTCCCTCCTTCAAGTCTTTACTCAGACGATATCCCTGGACAAGCTCTGCTCAGCAGCCCTCTCCAAAACCCACAGTGCTGCGTCTTCCTTTCTTGTTTAGTCTCCCTCCCTAGCCCTCATCACATCTAACAGATCATACATTTTACAATAATTATTTCCCTTGCTTATGGAGCGTTTCCCTTCGCAGCCTCTGATTTCAGGAGAGCAAAGATCCCATTCATCTTGTTTACGGTAGTGACTCTAGGATGGGATGGGGGCAATAAACACTTGTTGCTGTGTGTCACTGGCACTCTTAGCGGGTCTCAATTTTCAGTGTATAACACTCATCTGCTAAAAACAAAACAAAGGACAGCAAATCCAAAGGCTTTCCAGGTCCACACTCCCGCACCCAAGAATCCCAGCAGTGGGGGCTGTGTGGCCGGGACTCTTGGGTTGGCAGTCCACAGGACATATCTAGAAACACCGGGCCTTGCCTCTGAGTCTCTCATCACATTCATCTGAAACAGGTGTGCAAACCTTGGCCTGCAAGGAAGACATGTTCCACCTTGTGTTTCTGTGAGTCAAGTTTTACTGGGACATGACCGTGCACGTTAGTTTACATGGTGTGTGTGGATGCTTTTGTGCCACTGCAGAGTGGGTGGGTGTGACAGGGCCTAGGTCGTCTGCAAAGCCTGTGGTATTTTCGCTCAGAAAGTCTGTCGACTGTGATATAGAGCCTGAGACAAATTATTCCTGAGCACTGCCTAGTAATCAGTTACTATCTAAGTCACTGAAGGCTTTCTAATGTGTGTGTAACATAACTCCATTCCACCTATACAGGGAATTAACAATATATTTAATGATTCCATCTTTATCTTTAATTCCCCAAAGAATGTGGGCCATTTTTGTTTCTGTAGCCAGAAGTAAATTAATAAAACTAAAATTGTGTTACAAATATCCTTTGCATACTTGCAATTCACTCTATAAATTTCTTTTCTTTTTTTTTTTTTTTTTTTTGAGTTGGAGTCTCAGTTCGTCGCCCAGACTGGAGTGCAGTGGCCGCTCCCAGCCACCGCAGCCTCAACCTGCTGGGCTCCGGCGATCCTTCCGCCTCAGCCTTCCAAATAGCTGGAACTACAGGCGTGCGCTACCACGCCTGGCTAATTTTTTGATTTATTGTAGAGATGAGGTCTCGCCAAGTTGCCCAGGCGGGTCTCGAACCCACGGGCTCAGGCAATCCACTCACCTCAGCCTCCCAAGGCGCTGATTACAGGCTGAGACACCAAGCCCGGCTTATAAATTTCTTATTAAGGAATGCTAGTAAAAACTGCAGCACTCTAAGGAAGAATTTTCAACAATATTTTCAAAAGAAAAACTAGAATTTCAAATTATTTGAAAAATAGCCATGCGCTTGAGACAGATGTGATTTTAAAATAGGATAACTATTGTTTCATATTAAACGTCTGGGGCATCTTTAGCTGGAGTAGCATGAAAGAGAACAGAAAACCAAATACAGGTCTAGGATGGCCAACCAAACCTTTTCCTAAAAACTCATTTTGACCAACAGACAAACAACAACAACAAAAACGGGGTTCTAGTAGGAACATGTATCATTCTACTCTAACTGAAAGACCCACATGGACCCTCCACACCCTATCCTCCCTCCCACCCTCTGTGCAGTCACTGCGGCAGGGTCTTTAGTCATCTGAGCTGCAATTTTCAAAAAGCTGACTTAGTTACTCAAGTGGAGCAGTCTTCACTGTTCTAATAGTTGAGGCCGAAAACCTCGTCTCACAACTGCAGGACAGTGTTATCAAAGACAGCAGCTTCAGGTCCCTCAGTTTCTGTAGTGGCTTTTGTCTTTATACCAGAAAAGACTTGCTCTATTTTCAACACTTAAAATCTCTGTTTTTAAGGATTCAAAACTTCATTCTTAAGACAATTAAACCTAACTTTTATTTCTTGAGCCTTTATTTAAAAAAGCAACCTTTCCCACTTCTACTATCTAAATCCTGTGAAATACTATTTCTAATGTCTGAATTTTTAATACGTACTTAGATTGTTAGACATTATAGTTTAAGAAATTAATTTTCCTTGAGATTTTCAGTGGTCTACTCATTCACAGCAAGAAAGATATAACAAGTAATCTCTGGGTTTATCATCTAAGACCTAAGATATGGACAAGGTTTCTGAGAGGGAAAGGGGTTTCTCCTGGTTTAAGATACCTCCTCAGACTAATTGCTGAAGCAGCCATGGTCAGGAAAGCAAACCATTAGAAGAGAAGACAGAGCAAGGTTAATAATAGAAGGAAACTGAGAAAGCATGCAGACTATGTGACTATATGCATCAACCACAGGATGAGACAGGTGCTACCTAGGAGAGAATGGCAGGGCAGATGAATACAGACAGGAACCCTCTCTAAAACATAGGACTTATTTCCAGAAACAAATTAAATAAACACCCACCCCCCAGAAACATTTACTCAGGACTTGCAAAAAACATTTCTTCTTGTTTTCCTCTTTGTTTCAAGTGTTAGATTAAATAACTATTGTTCTCATTTTTTATTCATTTTTATTCTTTTTCTCTTAGAATATCAAGACTACTGCATGACTCTGAGCTTTGTTTTGCTCTTGTTGTTTTTTGAATGTCATTAACACTGAGACTTTGCAAGTAAATAACAACACCATGGAGAAAAGAGAATTTCCTACTATGTTTTTTTCTTATTGCGTTATTACTATGTAAAGCATTAGGTCAGCCCGCTACAGTGCAGTCTTGCTAAAAATAGAACCTTTGGGAAAAGGCCCAGAATAAGTGGAGACACCAGCAAACCACCGCTAGATGGCAGAGCAGCTTTTCCATGGTCAATGTCAGGCCTGTAGACAGGAGGGGACTTGCTAACCTGCCTGACACGTCTTCCCCCATGCCAAGGCATCTCTCTTTCGATTTTAAAACATGAGTGGTACCTTAGCCTGAAACGAAATTACTTGGTATACTTTATCTTCATCATATATTTATAGTCTTATAATCATGTCAAAGTCTTAAATTTACAACCTAACATCAATATATTATTGGTTTTTCAACAGTTTCCATTAAGAAAACTAAAGAACTAATAACTAAAATACAGTAAGTATGTCAAGAAAAAATTAAAACAAAAAAGGTAAAAGTGAACAAAAGCCTATACAGAATTCAAAATTAGATATTTTCAAGTATACCCCACATCAGTTATGGACTCGAGGAAATTACATTAGCACCTATGAAGAGATTATACTGTGTTTTTAATATAAAAGGTAAGTGTTTACTTATTAGAGAGAAAAACAAGTTATAGTTTTATTCTTAAGTTTTCTTATGGTAAAGAGCAGAAAGTATGAAAAAAACATTTTTACTCCTCTCAACATTTTTTTGGTTAAAATAAGAAATATCCATTGCCTTAATGTTCTATAAGTTACAGTAAATTCACAAGAGACGTTCTTTGTTACTCACTCATCTATAAAATTACAGAGCTTTATAAATAACACAGTTAATATTCTAATTTTTTTTTTTTTGAGTTGCAGTCTCACTCTGTCACCCAGGCTGGGGTGCAGTGGCACACTCACCACCACCTGGTAGGCTCCAGCGATCCTTCAGCCTTCCAAGTAGTTGGAACTACAGGCGCACGCTACCATGCCTAGCTAATTTTTTATTTATCATAGAAATAAGGTCTTGCCAAATTGCCTGGGCTGGTCTCGAACCCGCAGGCGCAGGCAATCCACTAGCCTCGGTCTCCCAAAGTGCTAGGATTACAGGCTGAGTCACTGCGCTCAGACAATATTCTAATTTTTTAAATCACAAAAGGAGTACTTTCCCCTTGCTTTATTTAGTGTATTTTACTAAAATACTTTGACAATCTCATTGGTCTAGGAAATACTGCTGCCTAATTCAATAAAACTGTGGGAAGCACAGCCCTTTGCCTACTTTTTTGTATGAGTGCTATGAGAAAGAATAAAGAGCAAATGGATGCTTTCACTACACACTTCACATTTCCTAGACACAATGAAACTTTCAAACAAGATTCCCGCACAGGAACAGAAAGGCTAGAGACTTCGTCCTGGGAGCTTGGTAAAGGTGTACTCACACCACATCACAACACTGCACTTTATTCCACGAAACTGCCAAACTCCAGTCAGATCAGTAGCCACCTCCACCACCGTCCCTCTGACCCAATAGCAAGACTTCCCAAGTCAGGAAAGTTGCTCTGAAGTTCTCCCTCAGTTCCATGTAGTGTCGTCTTGAGGATTTAGACAAATGGCTCCTGTGATAAAAGACTCCACATCAACAAATACTTGTGTCATATTTTATGTGGATTTGTTGTGCTGAAGTGATACCTCTTTCTTTCATGTTCAGCTAGTCCCACTGATTTTATTTCATTGGTCTCCTACCAGCAGCAGACGCCTTCTCATTTCAAGAAATACATCAAAGTTCAAGTATGAATAATGTCACAATAAAAAGACACTAAAGACTGCCTTCCAGATGCACTTATTAAATGTGTGGAGCACATATCATAATTATTTATTTTAGAGCTTAAGTTAATTGCTATTTTCAAATGTAGCTGTCATGGGTTCACAAGTTCAGAGTTTGTGAGAATTCCACTTGGTGATGAATTTAAGTCTATGCTTATATTATGATGGAAAGGAGGGGGGCTTGTTCTATAATGCATGCAGGAAAAAGGAGTGTGTTTGTTCATTTAGAAGAACTGCTTCAATGTATTTTTTACGGTAAAATCACAGTCAGTAGGGCTCAGAACTTACATTATTCTTCTTTACTTTTAATTATTTATTTAAATTCTAATAAGTTCAATCCTTCTTTTGGTCTAGTCCTATTCCATAAATCTCCAAAAAAGCTTTGCATTTCCAAATAACTTAAGTATGAAATATTCTTATTACCTAAAGGGCAAAGGCAGTGGGAGGTAGCTGGCCTTCAGAATTTAGTGGCTGCAACCAAGCTGAGAGGCTGGAAAAACTGTTTAGTACTCTTCTGATGAAGGCTCTTCTGAACCAGAGATTCTTCTTGGAGAGCCACATCTCTGTCCTGGCCAGCCTCCTGGACTTGGTCACAGCCAACTTTTTCAGTTGTCTTGTACTTAACTAACAATCAGGGCAGTGCCCCACATTGGGTATTACAGCTTCTGAACTGTGAAGGGATACCCGGCAGCCCCTCCAGATGTGGATCATCCTTGGAGGTCAATGTCTCCCTGGAACTGGAGTAGAACTGGTGTGTAAACTGGAATTATGACTGTCTGCTGCTATTTCCTGTCCTGGAAGGTAGTTGCTCTCCACTAAGACATACATCAGGGCTGGACTCACGCTGACGTGCAGTTCAGGGGGCTGCAGGAGACCATGCTGATGTTTAGGAAACACTGAGCCATCTGGCCCCACCACTATAAGTACTAGAAGGTAATGGCATCATATTTCTTTCTTAGAAGTTTGATGGTTTGAGTTTTCTAGAATTTCGAGAGGAATTTCTAGGAAGAAATATTTAAATGCTAAAGAGGGGAAAAGGTATTTGGGATCAGTCTGAAATTGTCTGCCTGGATAAAGAGGAATGACTTGTGTATCAAATTCAAATGCATCTAGAATGTGTTCAACCTCCTGTCTTTCTTTACTCAGATAAAGACACTAAAACTACCCAGAGACCTAAAGTGGGAACCTCAGAATCATCCTCAATTCTTTCAGCTCATTCTCTCCTACCCTTAAATTGGTTAATCAACTAAGGCCTATCAAATGTAATTATGAGCTGTTTCTCCCTTTCTAAATTCTACTGCCACTGATCAGGAATTGGCTAAGAGTCTCTTCCTTGGTCTGCTATGCCAGCCAGCCTGATGGTACCCTGCATCCAGCCTCTGCAGTGGGTCCTGTTCCCTTCGTCCATCTGTTAAATGGTGGTGTTTTGTTGTTGTCTAGAGTTTGGTTGTACGATCCCTACCCTGTCATTCTGTACTTTCTTCCTGGACAATTAATCCACCCCTGTGGATTCCAGTACCTGAATATGAAGCGACTCTGAAATTGTTACCTCTAGTCTGATCACTATCCTAGGCTTTGAACTTGCGGGACCATTAGGTGAACATATCTCTTTCATTGGAGGACCCCTAGGAATCTCACCTGCCCCCTTCAAGCCTATTCCCCATCTTGTGGTCCCCATCTCAGAAAATGGTACCATCTGCCCAGCTTAGAGCCAGAAGTCAGGATATTGTCCTGGAATTCTTCTATTCACATCCCCCACTTTTGTCTTGCAAATCTGTTCACATCTGTCCATGCCCACTTTCACTGAGTTAAGGCCATCATTAGATTCCATTTGGATTACTGCAAAAGTCTCCTAAAATAGTCTCCCTCCCTCCACCCTTGCTCTTCCACAATTTTGGCTGTATACTGTAGCTGGAGTGATTTTTCTAAAAATGCAAATATGAACCTATCTCTCTCCTGCTTAGAATCTTCCAATAGCTAATCACTACCCTTAAGATCAAGTTCAGACTCTACCACCCACAAGGCCCTGTTAGGCCATCACAAGTCTCCTCATCAGCCATGTACCCTTCAGCAGGTCAAGCTCCAGTTTTCCTGAACTTAATCTCCTCCCCTTTCCCCTCTGGGTCTTTGTAAATTATTTTTCCCCTTTCTGGAATGTTCTCCCCCTTTATCCCTGTTTCCTTTGCCTAACTCCCAACTCATCTCTAAATGCCCATGTTTATTTCATGTACTATTCTGACAATTCTTTCCTGACTGAGTCTCTCTCAGGGTTCAGTGTGGGGACTTCTGGTGTGATCTCGAGCACATGCCACCCATTTAAGAGTGTTTTCTGTCTATATTCTACCTGCCGCTCCTCTCATTCCTTACACATTAGGGTGTTGTGGGGCAGGGGCTTCACACACACTCCAGTTGCAGGTGTCCCACCAGGCCTGGATCACCATGTGGTGGGAGATCAGGGCTCTGCCCTTCCTCAAGCCTCTGCTGGCTCCTTTGAATGGCTACTTGAGTTCTTACACAGCAGAACCTCTTTTCCACAGGCCAGATGTATCCTTCCAATGTCATGTCCAGGAGTTTCCGTCTGGCCTACCCACCTTCCATGTGCCACTCCAAACACCCCTACATAGAACGCTGTGATGCTGCCACATTCTGTGTACACAGTGCCCACCATCTGGAACACCAGGCCTCTGCTGATTTTGCAGGGCGGCTTTCCCACAGATGTGATGGTTCTCTCTCCTGGGTCCTTCCGGAATGCTACCCTCTGTTACAACATGCATTTCATGGTAATATAGTTATTTATCTTCAATTATGCCTCACAGGCTGGACAGCAAGCTTCAGGAAGATTTACACTCTACCTGCTTATCTGTAGTGCCTACTGCAGCAGCCAGCATATAGTAGCTTTCAAGTTTTTATCACACTGGAATAATTACAACACAGGTAACTGTTTCACTGCCCTTACCAAGACTTGGAGACAGAAGGTAAGTAAAGGGAGAATGGTTCATTCTATAACATGTGAATATGAGCACGTATGGATTTATAGACTTGGCTAAACACCAATGAAAGAATTGAGCTTCCTCTCTGGGCTCCTCTCTTAAAGTGCCACTTAAGGTACTTCTACTAACTATCAAATCTATAAACTCTTCTGACTTACTCCCTAACTCCAACCATCTTAGGCAAGAGAAATAAGAGAATGAGGAAAAAAATAGAATGAGCTGGACATATATCATGAATAAAAATCAACTATGAACTTTAAAAGGTAAATTCAATGGCAGAGGTCCAGCCAGCCTTGATCTAAACCCAGACCTGTGACTTTCTGACTTAGCCACCAGTGCCTCAGCTTTTCCCTCCGTACAATGGGATGATGATAATACAGACTTCATGAATAGGTTATCATGAGCATTCAGAGTGTATATATATATACAAGGCAATTAGAATGAAGCAGGGGTCACAGTAAGCAGTTATTAAGGGTCAGCTGTTATTATTGTTATCTTAAATGGTGGTTGTTTAATTAATAATCAAGAGCTACAATCTGTTCCCAGATTATAACAAGGGGCCCCCCAAGACAGAATGTGAACTCCAAGAAAACTGTTTAATATTCTAGATAACTTGGGTATTAATACAGAGTATTAAAGCAAATATGAATGGCCTAGAGGACAAGGGCTGAAACTACTTTTTAATCAAGACCTTTTTATTCAATTGATATACTTTGGAAAATTATTTATAGTTTTAGTTCTCCATTTTTACATTGATAAGTACATTGATCCACTCTGCAATGACAGTATGGATTAATAAACAAATGGTTATCAAGAACTTTGAAAATATGAAAACTGGAGTAACAAATAAACGTATAGGTACCTAATGCAATTCATTAACAATACAGCATATTACATTAACTCCTGTAACGCCTTCCAACTCCAATTCTTAACTCCTAGGTTCTTAACCAAAGAGTGTTATAAAATTAACTATGTACTAAAAATAAATTTCAGAATCTATGTTGGTTTGAGTTAGAAAATTGTCAGATTTAAGACGTGGATGCCATAAAATTTTAAAAAGCAGAATACTGTGTAATTCTAAAATTCTTATTATCATTGCTAAAATAAGCAATTTTGTTGAAATTTAAAAATTCTAACATGTATTTGGAAATGAGATCTTAAAATGTTATATAATACTATTAACAAAAATTCCAGCCTACAAGCCCCAAAGATGATTCTCTATTTTGATATAACCTGTATTCTTCATACATTGATAATTATAATTTAACTGTATTTCAAAAGTTCAGCCGAATTGTGGCTATTTCTGATCTGTGGAGATCTGGACAGCTGGGACAGTGACAATTCCATCCTTCCCAGAGTCTTCTCTTCAGCCTCTTCTCCCATAACATATTGACCTCAGTTAATTTATAATGGACTAATCTGCATTTCAACTCCTTTCTTTCTTAAGTGAACAATAAAACGGCCACATAAATGAATAGATACATACTCCAACAACAAATTAGACATAGGAAGAAAGAACAACACAACAGATAACCAATCTGAACATAAGAGTCGGCTACACATTGTTATTTACCAAAATAATTAAACAGCCCCTCCTCCTCCACACCTTTAGCAAAACCCAACAGGAGCGCCTAGGCCTTAACATGCTGGCGGTTTCTCTGAGTACCTGAAAGAACCCTGGTGGCACAGGACCTACTGGCATGCCATCTCCTGGGGGAATGTTTCCTAGCACTGGGCTGGGAGCTGCTGCAGCACTCTGCAAGAATAAAGGAGAAACAAACCCGTCATTACGCAAAGGCACAGAACCAAGCCTCATGATAAAAGACCTCAGAGGGGCACGCCTCACTCCCTGGACAGATCTGGCAACGCCCCACACAGATAAACCAAGACACAGCGGTAAGTTCAGCATATGACTGGCAAAGTCAGTTGTTCTATCAGGTCTATTAAACTTCATTAAGTCAAAGAACTCTTATAATATGACATATCTGAGTGGTATATTAAATGCAAATAATAATATGATGAAATTGTAAAGGTTTTAGTAAATGCTTTATTTTAAGGCACAGGCATCTGTAATGGCAACATCAATATCAAGTAGGTAAATAATTAGGTGAAACGTTTGAAGATGGTGGCTGCAGGAGTTGAAAAAATAACTTTTTTAGATATGCTTTTCTACATCATGAAAAAGTTTAATTAGTTTTCCACCTATAGGTGGCAGCACTCACAGTATTCTCTTTCTGATACACTAAAAACTACGGTGGTGAGGATGAAGTAAACAGCAGATCGCATAAGAGAAAATTAGACTGGAAGAGATGAATCTCATACAATTATGAAAAAAAGTCAAACTGAAAAATTCAAAGTCTACTTAACTTGCAAATGATTTCATGGAATCCTAGGATTTCATGAAATAGGAGTATGGAAAACGTTAGGTTAGACTATAATAAGACCAAGATTACAGGTTTAGTACTTACAGAGGGCAGTTACACACAACTGATTTACAGCCTGGAGTTTATCCCTCAACCTGATAAAACATGTTACAACTACTAAAAACAGTCAAGAAGGGACCAGAAATATGCTGAAGACAGATTAGTTAGAAGCGAACAGTTCTGCTATGAAAAGAAATCAAAACAAATCCTGTATCTAATGTATCTGTGACACTGTCTTCACTTACATATCATTCATTCATTAATGATGTGAATTCATTCACTGATTAATATTCCAATAAATAATATAAAATCACAGTATATTTGTAACACAGATTTCCTGGCACATAAATGGATGAAAATACCAAACATGTTTAGCCTATAGAACTTGCAGTTGTTAACAATTAAGGCCAATGATTTTAGTACTTCCTGAGGAAGTCTAGACTTAAATGTGGTTATCTGAAATGCTGTTTACCTATGAATGCCAAAATTTTAAAACTTCTGATAAGGCACATGAGTATAAAAGAAAAAAAATCAGTATTTTTTAGATAAATGAAATATTAATCTATTATTCTATTATAGGAAAAACATGGCATTTCAATTAGTATACATTAATTGAATACAGATTTGCTGGTCTATGTTCTATTGAGCTTTATATGGCAGCACTTATGTTTTTAATAAATGAAAGGTAAATTGCATTTTAAGTTTTAACTAAACTTGTGTAAAATTGTAATACACAATGTTAGAGTAAGAGGAAAATTTATCATCAACCACTTAACTCCTTTTAGCTGAAGTACATGTGGTTACAGACAGATCTGGGGAGGTCTGGTCTATACTCTTAAGGCTACTATTTACTGTCCTGTAAAAGTGGCTCCTAGTAAGAAAGCTAAACACAGCCTAACACTATTGTTCCAATTAACTACAGAATAGAAAATAGTTTTATAATAGAAAGAAATGTAAAAAAAAAAAGTGTGGAAATCACAGCCGCCTATATTTTTAAAGAAAAGTAGACTTTTAAAGAAAAGCAGACTACAGCACTGACCATGTTGACAAAATAACAAGTCACTGAATTATCACACCTTCTTAGCATAATTCAAAGATATCATTTTTCCTTCAATTCTTGTTGCCTAAAAAGTATCTAAGAGAAGTTTTTGCTTATTCAAAGAATAAAAATTCAAATTAAAAAAATGTTCATTTGTATCTAAACTAAAATTCAACAGGTACGGATGCTGGTAGACAGCTAAAATTCACAGTTAAATATTTGAATAATTGCTTTTTTTCCTCTTTTTGGCAGACTACATTGTTTAAAGGTATATTATATGCTAGCTTTTCTTCAAAGTTCTTCATTATATATGTTTCCTGTGCTTTTTTTCAGTTAGTATTTAAATGTGAAACAAAATAAATCATTCAGATGAAGATTTAATTTGCTTTAATCTTCAAAATGCCTTCTGAATTTTCATTTTATGCCATTAAAACTATTTAATAACTTTGAAAAGAATATTTAATTTATTCTCTCCAAGTGTGTGGTTTTATATATATATATAAAACCAAAGACTCTTTTAAATTCTGCAATAGAGCAGTTAATGAAAGAGGAAAAATATCCTTACCCTCATAAAGGTAGCATTCTATCAAAAGAAGAAAGTCAATGACTAAACAAACAAACATACAAAATATACTTATCCATGATCTAAATAGGAAAAAAGAATAGGGAATAGAGACTTTCCAGTAAAGTGGAGAAATAGTTTTATTTTAAATGGGACAGTCAAGGAATGAGCAAATCAAACAAACTACTGGATCTAGTTATGGTGACTCCTGATGATTTAAACGTGTCTCTCACCCTGCTGTTGAGATTTCCCTATAACTTGAGAGGTAGCAAATTCTTGGAGTTTGTGCCTAGTCCCTTACAGTGGCACAATAACTTTGTGGAGATTCTTCTTTCTTAATATCCATACTTTAGGCACAACAATAGAAGAGTCTTGAAAATAAAGGTGTTGACCGCCAGATGATTTACCGTGCACAGCACGATGAGCTACTGTCTGATGCGACAGCATCTTTCACCAGCCTTGGCCTACGGACACGGAAGGACATGAGCTGTTATAATCTGTTACATCCGGGTCACCCGGCACAGAGAGCCAGTCCACGGCGATTGGCCCACACTTCACTTTGTGGACATTTTTGAGCCACATTGTCCATTCCCTCTGTTGAGATTTATCAATAAGGGATAATTCCCTCCTTGACAGTATTATGTGGACTCAGCTTAGGGTACCATGTGGTCCACTCTGTTGACCATTCACAAGTGCAATTCTCATGATAAACACTACAAGGTACCCTAAACAGTGCTCTATGCATTGTAGACGAGTCTATTTCTCAAATTGTCTAACTTGCTCATTTATATACGGTAGCAACGTAACAATTGCTGCTGTATAAAAGTAGTGATTGAAGCCGTAAACTAAATAAGAATCAAGTTTTTGGAATCAGGGTTTCT
This sequence comes from Tarsius wallacei, assembly GCA_963574415.1. Taxonomy (NCBI): domain Eukaryota; kingdom Metazoa; phylum Chordata; class Mammalia; order Primates; family Tarsiidae; genus Tarsius; species Tarsius wallacei. The sequence goes on from CAUYQG010187272.1 coordinate 62,719, forward strand.
GTAGAAGGAAGACACAACCAAATATTCCAGGGTCCCTTGCAGGAACTTTCAAGACTTGTCTCAAGTTGACTTCCAACTCATGAGGCAAATTTATCAGTGAGCTGAGGACCCACGGAAAGCTGTTGTGGGGCCTAAGTCACAAACATGTGTTATTCAGGGGTGTAGTGACAAAAGTCACAAAAGGAAAGCAAACAATTTCATCATCTTAAGAGCTATCACTAGGCACTCTTTTCACTGGATTTATGTGAATTCCCACTGGAGTGCTATGGAGAACCCTTTGTTATAGAATACACCAATGATTATTTTTTAGGGTTGACTTTTCATTACGACTTTCTCTTAAAACAAACATACTAATAATATGGGTTTAAAATATTTCTTCTAATTAAACTGAATATATAAGATTTTAGTGCAGATGTAAAAAAATCATTGAAAGTGCTTTGTCTCTTCTACTCAATCAATTTGCATGTTTTAAATATGTAAGTTCAGATAGTGTATTTTCTACTTGCTCTTAAATCATTTACTTTGTCATCTGACCTAAATTCCAAGGGTTTTTTTAAGAGTGAGAATGTTACTTTGAATTTCTTTTGCATTTTCCCAAACCACAAATATAATTTTACCTACTCTTTATAAATCAAATATTTTAAATTTGGTATTTTCAAATTAATGAAATTAGGGAAAATTATTTGCTTTCTCAAGAATATTAAAGTAAACTTAAAGAGTTACCACAAAATCTTTCTTCATGTTTCCATGTATTTCCCTTGTTTTTGGTCTGTGTGGTCATTTTCCTCTCTGGGCTTTTGATGCTTACATCATTCTGCCCTCTAAGGAGGTGTGAGTCAATCTGTTCATGTCATTCATTTTTCCCTTGTACATATATTCAGCATCATTTGCCATTTTCCTCTTTCTCTGAAATGCTCTTTTATAAATTAATTTTTAAAATATCTTAGTCTCTCTAATTCCCTATTTTCTGAATTTAAGATCAGAGAAATATACTGTTACTTTATATTTTTTCTTCTTAGATAAAAATCTGAAATGAAAGTTTAAAAAGTTCTTATTTTAAATTTAGTTATTCTCATTGGCGGCCTCTAGAGAGAAAAAGAAGTTGTGAAAGTTTCAAAGAAATGGGCATAAATAAAATTTTGTTTAAAAATAAAATGAGAATGCAATTTATTACTAAACACAATTAGCTATCATCTATTAAGACTAAACATTCAATAACCAACAGAATTTGGTTTACTATGAATGGTAGAAAGCCAGTTGCCTAATTACACAGTGGGAAACCAAGTCCTAGTCTACATTTGGTGGAATAAGAAAATACGTATGTGAAGGTAGTAAGAGAGGAACTAAAATATGATTATTAGAAATTGGAAAGGGGATTAAAGGAAGGGCTGAGTAGGACGGGACTAGGCAGGGGATTATTGCTTTTCATTATTAAGCTATCTGTACTATTTTTAGGCTGCCATGGTTTGAATGTGTTCCCTGCCAAAATCTATGTGTTGCAAAAGTGATAGTACTATGAAGTGGGACCTTTAAGAGGTAATTAGGCCAAGAGGGCTTGTCCTTTGTAAGTGGGATCAGTGCTTTTGTAGTTCCAGCTACTTGGAAGGCTGAGGCAGAAGGATCACCAGCAGGTCGAGGCTGCGGTGGCCGGGAGCATGCCACTGTACTCCAGTCTGGGCGATGGAGTAAGGCTCCAACTAAAAACAAAAACAAAAACAAACAAACAAACAAACAAAAGGGCTTGGTAGAGGAATTTGATTCTTGCTTGCCCTTCTGCCAGGTTAGGATACAGCTAGAAGACCCTTGCCAGACACCAGACACCAGTGCCCTGACCTTGGACTTCCCAGTCTCCAGAACTGTGAGAAATACATTTCTGTTATTTACAAATTACCCAGTCTCAGGCATTCTGTTATAGCACACAAAATAGACTAAGGCACAAGCCATGAGTATGTATTTTTTAAAGACACATTTAAAATAGTAATAGTAGGTCTCTTGTCTTGACAATTTTAATGCAAAGCACAGTTACATATTTTGGCTATTGGGGCTGGGTGCAGTGGTTCATGCTTATATTCCCAGCACTTTGGGAGGCCAAGGAAGAAGGATCGCTTGAGCCCAGGAATTCAAGACCAGCTTGGGCAACATAGTGAGACCTTGTCTCTACCAAAAATCAAAAAATTAACTGGGCATGGTGGCATGCACCTGGAGTTCCATTACTCAGGAGTCTGAAGTGGGAGGACTGCCTAAGTCCAGTAGGACATGAATGCATTGAGCTATGATCATGCCACTGCACTCCGGCCTGGGTGACAATAAGACCCCGACTAAAAATATATATATATATTTTGGCTACTGATTGAAGATATATTCTTTATCATACTAAAAAAAAACTTCATTTTCCTAGGACTATAAAAATAATTTTCAAAGAAATAAGGAATACAAATAGATGCTTTTTGTCTTTTCATTTTTTGATTAGTATAATTTGGTTTTTCTTTTGGGAAACACATGATACAAGTAATCATATATTAATAGTTTCCTTAAACATAAACCATCATTGTGTTTCTGAGATAAGCCTTGCTTGATCACTATGGGAGATCCTTTTAATAAGCTACTGAATTGTGTTTGCTAATATTTTATTTAGGATTTTTACATCTATATTCCAAATGAGGTAGGTCTAGAATGCTCTTTGATACATTATATTTTTCTAACTTGAGCATTAGGATTATTCTACCTTTTCAAAATGAATTGATGGCAAATTATTTTTCATAATGCTCCAAAGAAGTTTATATAATATGATGTTTATCTGCTCATAGAAAGTTGAAAAATATACAGGAGAAAAACTGCCTGAATACAAAGGCAATTTTGGAAAGAATTATGGTCATTTTTTTTTTTATTTTCTATTTCTCTGCTTCAATTGTGCTCATTTAAATTTTCCCAGAACACTGCCATTGAGATATTTAGATTCATCCGCACACATTTCCTTTCACATGTCCTCAGTAGCAGGTGTGAGAGACGCTGCTACAGACCACGAAAGCCGGGCCACAAAACCCCAACTGTACTGCATCTCAGTCCCCTCTTTTCACCAGGAACCAAGCTGTTGCAGATGAAAAGCGAGCAGAGGAGACCCATGCCCTTCTAGGCCTTGTTCTGAAGAGAGCTGGTAATGCTCCTAATGCTCCTTCCTCTCCCCTTCTCACTTCAGGAACCCAATGCCCCAGAGGTCTCAGGACTGCTAAGTAGACAAAAGCACGGTGAGTGCAATGGTGGGCACCCACAGGCTCAGCTTCTGGACAGCCTTAGAGCAGAGCTGCCACCCTGGGTGGTTTTTCTGGACAACTGGCCCTTTGCAGGGGATGGCTTATTATCTCTCCTACATGGAATTAGCATTCTCTTCATTATCTTTGCCAGGACTGCTCTCTTAATTTACTTTTGTCTGTTTCATTAATATGTTTACTTCTTTTTAACAAGTTATTTGCATTCTTCTGCTTTTTAAGGTCTTATTATTTATTTTCAAACTTCTTAATTATTAGCCTTTTAACCCTCTTTTTAAAAAACAAAGACAATGAAACTACAAATTTGGCTCTGGATTTACCTTTGGTTGCATCTGCAAGGTCTGATGTTTGTGTTCATAATTTTTTTTTCTTAAATCATCTAATGGTTACATTTCTGATTTGTCAAAGTTATTGAATATAACTGAAAACCAGAATTACATTAATTAGATGATTTAGAAAAAAATAAGAACATCAATATCAAACCTTGTAGACATAACCAGATACACTTTAATTTACAGATGTTCGCAGTTTTTATTTTTAAATTTATTTTTGATTTCTAGTTTCCCAATTACAGGCAGATAAGACATACTATATAATATCTGTATTTAGGAATTTATTGAACAATTTTCTGTAGTCTAACAAATTATCAATTGTTATAGTTTTCCATGGAAACATAACAAAATATGCTGTCCACATTTTTATCCACTGGCTTAACATCTTCATCTTGTCTCTAAGATGAAGATTTTTGTCCCTTGTTCTTTCAAATACATACAGTGCCCACAGCTGTTGTCTTTCTGCCTTTCCTTGTGCTTCTGTGAGTGTTCGTCTTACAGTGTTTGAATTCTGTGTTGCGTGGCACAATGCTTACTTTTACTGTACATCCTATACTTTATTAAAAGTGACTTTCTCTTTCATGTTTAATAATCACTACCTTGAATCTACTTTGTACAAATTAATATTGCCAGCTCAGCATTCCTTCTGCATTGCATACTAAATCCCATCCAGTTATTTTAAAAACCTTGTATTATATTTTACTTAACTGTTTCACTTGTTAGCCAAAACATCCTCTAAAATGCATATAATGAGGTGTCCTTTAAAATTAGAAAAAAACAAACTTGCTTTATCCTAAGCTTTAAAGGTCTTAAAATTAAGACAAACAATATTGTTTGTCTTTCCCCATGAGAAACAAAGAAGCTAACTTGCTTTTCCTAGTCTACATCTCCCTCCTCCATTTCCCAAATCTGATAAATACCTGGTGTTTTAGGCATTACCTTTTTTTGTTTTTATCATCTCTTCTTCAATAATAATTTTTGATATCTATATTCAGTTTTATAACCACACTTTCAGTATCCAAAATAATAACTATAATTTTATCTATTTTTCCTCATCAGTTTATTAATAGTATAACTTCATTACTGTTGAGTTTTAATTTTTATATATTTTTTAGTTGGATAGAGAATGTGTGGATATTGCTTTCCAAATCTTTATGTCTATGCAAATATCTTTGTTGACTCTCACCAGAACTATAGTTGTCTAGTATTCAGTGTTACAGAGAAGTCTGATACCATCCTGATTTTTGTTCCTTAGGATCTACTCTATTTTTCTCTTTTAAAGATTTGAAGGAAATTTTCTTGATACTTATAATTCTCAAATGTTTCAATTCTATATCTAGGTATTGATCTTTTTAAATTACTTGCCTAGAGTGACATGAACCTTTCCAATCTTCATACTTAGGACTTTTTTTTTTCCCCAATGCTAGAAAGTTGGGGGAAATCTTTTTAGCTAATAGATGTAAAGGAAAGATTTGGCAAACCTCAGAAGGTCTTTTTTTTTGCAAACGTTTTTAACAACCAGGTTAACAGTTGCAATATTACTTATGACTGGGGAAATATGCTTAAGAATCTTGCCAGAAGTATATTCACAGGTTATTTGTATTGTGGGAAACTAGTGAACTTTAGAAAGCACATTACATGTATATACCATGTGCTATAAAAATATTAATAAATGTTGACTAAGTGACCCTTCCTTTCAGATACTATTCAAATATAAATTCTGAACTATGAGAAAATACTAGACATAAAATATGTACACTATAATATATTTATAGTGAGCAATACACAAAGTAGCCCCAAAATTCAGCAATAATGTAATGCTTAAATAAACTGGAGTACATCTAAGTGAAGGAACATGATTCAACCATTAAAAATGATGGTTACAAATGGCTTTATGTGAGAAACGTGGAAATATGTTTATGATATAGAAACATGCCAAATACAGAATTGAGTGGAACATGATTATAATTATGCAAATGGTAAAAATAATTTATAAAAGACTGTAGGTGAACATACAAGATATAACTTAGAGTAATATAACTGAGTGATTTTTTAAAGTAAATTTTTAATAAACTTTCTGGAATGTCTTATCTTTATAACATAAATAAAAATTATTATAATTCACTAATACACACAGCCAATTTTGTCAATAGCTAGACAATATGACCAAATATTAACTTTACTTAAGATAAACCCAACCCCTAAAATTTAAGGTTGAACAAAATGCAGCCATTTCTAATTTAAAAAGAACTCATTTCAATAAAATAAGAAACATTTTAATTTTCATACTATGAAAAACAAGTTTTTCTATTTTGGAAAGTTAGGTCCTAGAAATAACCCAGAAGCCAATCACGTGACTCCTGGGCTTTTATTGCACTGAGGATGCAGGTTTCTCTACAGCAGCATGTACACCCCCAGGCCACCCCTCTCGGTCACCCACGCACCGTCTGGAGAACCAGCACCATTGATGGTTGTGCTGCCTCTTGAGTCTGTTTTTAAATCACAAAAATATTTTACATGTTGTTTTCACAAAATATCCACAGAATAGTACTCAACCCCTTAGGCTTCTAAAAGAGCACGAGACAACATTAAACCAAAATCAAATAAACAAAAACAGGATATTAGTGAAGAAGTAGCTCCTGAGCACCCTGAACATATAAGTGCCCAACAGTTGGTGATCTCAATATTACAATGGACATTTGGCATGCAGAAGAAAGAAAAGTGTTCAGATGAATTGGTCTTTCCACCAAACATTAACTTCTTATGAGAGCCAACAAGCATGGAAGCATGGGAAGCATGTCAGGTGACAGGAGACAAACAGCCATTTCTGCTAAAAAATGTTGTATGTGCAAGAGAAATGCAAAAGAATCCAGAAAACACATCAATGATTTCATCAGAAGGATGAGAATACAGCAGGAGGCAGCCCTTGATTTGTTGTTAGCTTCTAGGATTCACAGTCCTATGTCAGAGCCCAGAAATGGCTCCTTGTGTTCTGTGTTTGGCTTAATCAGAAAAAGTACATCACGAGAAAAAGAGCCAACACAGAGTTCTTTATTTTTATTTTTATTTTATTTTTTTATTTTTTTGAGAAAGTAGCTCCTAAGTGACATCCTCATGTCTGTGCAGTTTCCCAAACATGTGGTGCCGACCACGAGACTTGGGCTGCTCTAAGATGCACAGAGTCATTTCCATCTTACAAACTCCGAACTTTGTGCAATTACCTCTCAAAATAATGACCATGAGTCATTAAGAAAGTTAAATAGCATGTGAAACTTCCCGCTTCAAGTGAAGCCAAGTGGAATAGGATGTTTTTGGCATCCGTATTGCAAGTTCAGCCCTCAAGAAGCACTGACTGTCCCACGTGAATTGGAAAAGTTGGGTGACTCGTCAATAGAGCACTAAGCACTAAGCCTAGTCCACACGGCCTAGACATGAGCCTCTCCAGCAACCTCTCCCTCCCCACAGGTGGACAAATCACATCAGCCAAGTACTTAACAAAATACCTTAGCCGTATTTTAGAACACTATCGTTTAAAGAGAAACACAAGGGAAAGGCATTAGAAATATCATCGCTGTGTCCTCTTTACCAAATTGTCAGATGTTACATATTCTGGTCATTGCTCTACTTTTTCCTTTTTGACCTCAAGGATGGCAACCTCTGCTCTTTCAGCAATTTGATTCAGCATAAAAATTCCAGCCTCTACTGTGAGCGTCTAGGCGTTTTAACTACTCTTACTAGCTCCTAGTAGAAGAAACTGGATAACCAGAGTTATTGCTTGGGGAATTCTTCCTCTGTGGCAGGCAGATTGTCCCTGCAGATACATCCATGTCCTGATCCCCAAAGCAATGAATGTGGAGGCTTCTGGAAGCTGAGAGCAGCCCTGCTGGTTCTCATAGCCACAAGAAACTGAATTCTGCCAACAATCCAAATAAGCTTGAAGTGGATTCTTCTACAGCCTCTGAGAAGAGCCCAGCAGGTCCACAAAAACCTTGATTTCAACCTTGGGAAGCCATAGGCAGAGAGACCAGCCTGGCCAAACAGACTTCTGACCTGTGAGCTGTGAGGCCACAGGCTTGCGAGGCTTTAAGCTGTGAAATCTATGGCAATTGTTAGTGCAGCAACTGAACCCAAGTATACCCCCACCCCCACGTGATTTCATGTTGAAGAACAGTTCACATGAAGTGTCCCGCAACCAGGGACTCTGGGCATCAGAGGGTACTGCACGTGGCCTGCTTCAGAGCACACATTTGCTAGTTCTATCATTTTGATGTAATCAACTGCCCTCTTGGTGAAAAACAAGCAACCAAAAATAAAGCCCAGGTGAAACAGAGCTCGGTGTTGTGGCTGCTGGTCTCACAATTCTCTGGGTGCTTTGAATCCTGCCATGTGAGTCAGTTCTGCCTCTCCACAGGTAAGTGGAAGAAACAGGGAAGGAGGAATGGCAACCTGTCTCTAGAGGAGCCTCTGGTTAGGCCTCGGGCTCTGCTTTCCTCTATTTGCGGAGGAGCAGCCACTAGAGGTCCCTCTGACCACCTGGGCTCCAGCCACGTGAGTTCCTGGGGCAGGGAAAATAGGAGGATCCACCATCCGTGTGGGCCCTGCTGATGGCCCCGTGTGGCCTTGTACACTGACTCAGTGATGAGAATCCAGCCCTCACTCTCATGGACCCTAAGAAGGTTCATTTCTCACTTCCATTTGCTGGACTCCTAGACTCAGTTCCCACTCAACGAGTGTCCAGATGTCTCAGAGACAGAGCCAACGTTTTGGAGAGTTCCTTCCTAACATTAACACTGAGGGACAATGTCTGCCACTGGACTTCCATGTCCACAGCAGAGTCCATAACCTGCAGTTGGTTCCCCTGATACCAGCACTTCACCTGCACGGGTTGTCATGTCCCCTGACACGTGGTTTCTCCACCTGCAGAGCAACCACACCGCTCATTCCACGCTGCCTTGATGACGGCTTCTGGTGTGGCTGCACTTGCCATCTGCTGCAGGCCGCAGGGCCTCCAAGGCATCTGCCTCCCCCGAAACAGGCTAGGGGAACCTCTCAAGGGCTAGCTCTGTCATCCTAGGATGGCTTTGATCAGAATCCAAAGCACATTTGTTCTCAATACACAATCCCAGTGCTTCTATTTAAGTTCTTTTTAAAATCTCTGCCACAGAACAGATTACAATCATGAGGTACAGCTTTGCATCAATAGCGTGAGTCACTGCAATTTTTGTTTGTGTGTTGATTTTTCCAGGAAGAAGGTAATCATTATATGCTCATCTTTAAAAAATATCATATCCCTTATACGTCATTAAAAAGTTTACACAAAAAGACTAATCTCCTCTATAATAGCTTTTTCTTATGAAATCTATAGAAATTAAACTAAGAAAAAATTTAAAGTCTGTAATTATTAATTCCCTAATACCACTGTTAGCATGGATCTGAAACAACGCATCTAACATAACAAATTTCTAAAAGTTCTTACGTTTTCTCTAGAACAAATTGTTAAATATGTTTATCCAGAATTAGTTAATTATTTCACTATATCACAATATTTTAGAATAATTTTAACACTGAGTAATTTTTAAAGCTTCAAAATTTAACCATCTTTATTTATTTAGAACATCTCATATTCCAAAAAAGGTATTACAGACAAAAAGAAAAAGTAACTTGAGCAGAAATACTGTTGCTTAGTTTTAAAAGATGTTACTGTTTCTTTAAAAGTGGCATAACAGATAGCTTACAAAATATGCCAATGAAAAAAATAATAGGATAAATGAAAATACCTGTTTACATTGTATCCAAACTGGAAAAAGGAGTTAAGCTATGAAACTAGCTTTCTAGATCTTTTTGTTGCTGTTGTTAATATAGAATGTACCTCCACTTAATTCTGTCACTGGGTTTTAAACGATTTGATTGCTGCCACAAAGCAAAACAAAGAGAAACATTACTACATGTGAGCACACATACAGATTTAGGGATACCTAGGAAGAGTGCTTTCATATCTGTGTATTATTTTGGTGAGGAGATAACCTTAAAATGCCCTAGCAAAGATTCTAAAGATAGACAGTACCTATAAAAATACAGTTAATCAAACTAACAACATGAGAAATTCAGCAGATATCTGGTGCTTTCTGTTGGAATAGAGAAACAAAGGGAAAAAAAATCCTAGAGATTTGCTTCAAAAAACAAAAACTATCATGGGACAGTGGTTGAGACACAGTTGGCCAAACATCATGTACCTTTTTTTTTTTTGACCTTCAACTACAGTGCTGTATTCACTGATGTTCAGATACGAAGCCTGTAAGACATGTAGTCACCACAGAAAGATGATTAACCATAGTTTAAACAAAAAGAGCTAATATGACAGTTTAGAAACAAATGTACCAAGTCTTATATTACAAAGGAGTGCCGCCCCCTTAAAGCAGTTATACTGGGCTCTAGAGTACATTTTTATACGATGGTATCATCCTTAATTCCTCCTTTGAAACAATCTGCCTTCAGATACTATACCACATTCTTTTAGATAGTCTCAAAATAAGAAATCTTCATCCTTAAAGAGTCAGTTTATTTTTTAGAAGCAGACAAAATTCACTTGGAATAGTGTGAAAATAGTGTGTAATACATTTGGATTAAAAAATGTTTGATTTAAAATTTAAAAATATGACAGTTTTTCATATATCATGGCTTTGAATTTAATTGCAAAAATTTTAGGTTTTTAAAGGGACATGATTGAGATGTTTGTTTTTATATATTTAAAATCAGCCTTTTGAATTTCTAATTTTTATTCATCAGCGCAGTTTTAATCCAACACATATTTGCACCTACTATACATCTGATATTGTGCAGAGCAGACCCTGATCTTGTTCTCAGGAGCTTATCATCTTGGGGGGAAACAGATTATGTACAGGTCTGTTTCCCAGTGAGATCAAAATAGGAAGGGGATGGGGAAGATGTCCTTGGAGGGTCACAGAAGGTTTCTTAGAAGTAACATTTCAGCTGATACCTGAAGGAAAAAATTGGTGACGAGGGGGCAAAAAAGAATGAAAAAGTAAGGTAACAGGATTAAAGTATTACCAGTTAAAATAATTAAAAAGTCAAGTGCCCAGGGTGGGCAGGAGAGTGACAGAATCCGAGGAAAGCCCACATGGCTGATCGCAGTGATGCCAATGATGGCAGAGGATGATTTATTGTAGGATCAACAGGGTGTCCACCAGCGTTTTGAGAAGATACTCACACGATCATCAGCTCTGCCATTCTAACTAGACAATGCTGACAGCCTTCTTGAAAAGAAAAAATAGACGAATGACAGGGCAAGAGAAGGGAAGTTCCCTCTGGAGCAGCTTGCAGGAACGGGGCAGCACGGGCAGCAGCGGAAAAGACATGCGGACAGACTCAGAATGTGTTTTAAAGGATCTGAGAAAGTCCAGTCAAAGAGGGTAAGGAAGGAGGACATGCCTCGGATAGCTCCTGGGTCTGCATGAGCATTTGATGATGCACGGAGACAGTGGCACTGGGTGTGTATCAAGATGGAGGCAGGATGGACAAGAGGTCAGGAGAGGCCCAAGTTCAGCTGGAACATGTGAAACTTCAGCAAGAGCAGCTACTTGCAACTGATCTTAGAGAACATTCCAGAAAGAAATAAAATAACACCTCCTAATGCATTTAACCACCCTATTGACTCTGTATGTCAAATTCATGTCTTCTAGTTAGTTTCTCTTTCACATTTTCCCTACATTACAGAAACTAACAATTGACCACCACCTTAGCACACCATGACAGCATCACCACCAGTGAACCAGGAATAAAAACGCATGGCTTCTGTAATGTTTGCCACACTGCACTGAGGTTGTGTTTTCAGTCTGAAAATAACCCTCCAGGGATGGCCTGGTCTCTTCCTCTGTGTCCATGGTGCTCAGCAGTGCCTGCTTGAGGTCAGTAAGAGTTGGCTAAACTTCACCAGAGCTATCATGATGATATGCTTTGTTTCTGGTTAAAATTAATCTTATGTCGTTTACAGAATTAATAAGTATCTTAAATCTAAAGGAGCATGTGCTATTTTATGTCAAATGAATGTATGAAGTTCCTGGAAGACAAGCTGACAGACGTCATGAAGCTAATAAGCATGTCACTATTTTCTAAATAGGCTTAGATAGTTTTACAAAACACCAGAGTGGAATAATTATACAACCTTCATGTTAGCATTCACTGCGCATGATGAACATGAATCAGCGCACTATTACATGTAAAACATCAGGTGATTTTAGTATCGTTTACTCTGAACAGTAATTGGATGACTGTAAGGTGCCCACATAACTCACTTTCAAGATCCAGTTTTAATACATGGTTCCAAATCACATATCACCATTTCACTTATATAGTCTTAAACGCCATTTTGAAAATGGAGGCATAACTCTTTCATTGTGAAATCACTACTGGTGATTACTCAACTAGATAAAATTAGATGCTTTGTTTAACAAAATAAAATGTAAGGCAAAAAGCATCAGTAGAAACAAAGAGTATCTTCACTCAATAGTACAAGAAATAATTTAGAGGTAAGTTATAACAACTTGTATATGTATCTAATGATATAACCTCAAAATACATGTAGCAAAAATGACAAAATTACAAACAGAAATTAAGAAATCCATAATCACAGTGAGAGATTGAGAGACTGCTAGAAACTGACCCAGTAAATAGACTAAAAATTAGGTTCGATCTCAATTAACAAGCTTGACATAATGGGCACTTATAAAGTCCTGTATCCACAAACTAAAAATATACATTTTTTTCAAGTACTCTTTCTATCTTAGATTCAGCACTTGCCAAGCCTATTGGAATAAAATGTAAGATTCTAGAGTTTAGGTAAAATAGAAAAAGAGAGACGTGATTATGACACAGACTGGTGAAAACATAGCTGTGGGGTAAGATCAACCACAGTGAAAAGTAAAGAGAAATCTCGGAAGGAAATGAACAGCATTTGGTTGGAAAAGCTACCCTCAGTTGTAGTACACGTCACTACCTTGGTAAAAACGTTCCGTATTCTTCATATGTTCATGAGAAACGTGTGTGTTGATGCCTAAGCAGAGGCGAGGCCGCCTGTTCTGCACTGACTCCTCGAGGCAGCCAGGTGAGTTCATCCTTCCACAACACCTGAGAGGACAGTGCCCCCCGCAGGCACAGACAGGCCAGAAGCCAGCTCATGACCAGTGCCAAGGAGTCACAGGAAGGGGAAACAACTGAACACAGGGCGAACTGCATGGAAAATAGTCTTCATTAGGCCAAATCCTGAAGGAAATTTAAAGTGATGGAAAAAATAATAAAAATTCAGATTAGAAGAACAACATGGTTATGTACAAAGGAAGCAACAATTTCAAAATTATGGAAGAAAGAGAACTATTCTCTCCTTGGTCAGATGGAGAAAAAAAGACTAGTATACATGAAAGAAGGCCAATCACTGAGAGTTCTTGAATACAAGACATATTTGATTCAGTGAGTGATAGAGAGTTATTCTATATTTCCAAGACATGAATCAACTGAACAACATGATGGTGGTGATATTTATCTGACAGGAAAAAAAGGAAAGACAAATGAGGAAAGCCGAAGGCAGAGACACCAGCATTTAAAAAGACACCCAGGTTGTCAGGGAGAAAGAAAAGTGAACCTGAGAAATAGTGATTCAGAGAAACAAAAGCAATCAGAAGGGAAGGCAGGAGATGACCACTCCAGGCTTCAGGCTGTGTGCATGATGGTTTAAAAAACAAAACAAAACAAAAAACAGTCTATGGCCATACTGCCCTGAACGTGCCCCATCTCATGTAAAACAAAAAGCAGAAGAGTAAGGATCATGTGTAATGCTGGTCGGTCACTGAAACTCTCTGTGCAATGGTTCTTTCCTCAGAAAATGTGTATACTAAGCATCTACCTTATGGCGTTGTTGGAGGGTTAAATGAATTAACGTAGATACGGCCATTAGAACATTATTGTCATTATTTATGTTGAGTTTAGCTGTTGTGCAGTTAGAGGTGTTTGAGAGAGCAGTGGGAAATACACAACTGAAACATGGGAAAAGACAAGGCTGGATAAATATCTTTGGTATTTCTCCCATCCTTGCCCACATCACTGTTGTCATCAAGTTTTTAATCGTCTTTTATATCCAGATTGTTATAACAGCCCCATTTCTCTCTCTCCTGTTTCCTCCTCCCAGGTCCATATCTTAGGCCTGCCAACAGTTTTTTTTTTTTACAAGCACAAATGTATTCTAATCACCTCTTCAAGTGAAAACTTTAAAACAATGAAGATACCCCACTTCCCACAAGAGAAATCACAAAGTACTCTGAATAGTGCAGTACACATGCTATTATAATCGCTTGAGCATCTCTTTCCTTTGAGTCAATGGCATTCTCAGATGAAGGAGCTTTGTCTCTAATTATTGAATCATCGGTGCCTAGGTGCACAGTAGATGTTCAACATGTGTTCACTGAAAGCTGCATAAACATACAAAATTACAATGTTTTGGGGCCAAACACTTGCAAAGAGTAGGTTTTCAAAAAATAATCTTGAGGAAATAAACAGAAAGGTTTAGAAGTCAAGAAAGGTGAAAATTTCAATTGGAAGATTAAAAATGTTGAATGATACACTGATAATAAAATTTTAGGAGAGGAAAAGATACAAAATTTCAGTTAAACTAAAAAAAAATATGAGCTTAGATATCAAACACTGAGAGAATACAAGAGGATATAAATAAGTAAGACATGATTATAGGCCTAAAGCAAGAAAGAGAATTCCCAAGTCCATCCTGGAAGTTTTGGAAAGACTTCTTGGAAATTATTCTAGAGTTTGGTGTTTAAGACACATAAGAATTAACCAGGTACAAAGTATACTCATCTGAGAGTTTAGTGTGGAAACTGGACTACAAGGGTGAAGGAGAGGGTGGGGGACTGGGAAACAGAGGTAGTGGCTCCAGCGTACACACTTAAAACTGTGCATAAGAAGATGGTAAAGATATCAAAAGCAGTTAATGCAACATAAAAGTCAAATGGAGCTCCTGTCCAGATGGGGAAAGGGTGCAAGTGGAAGGCACATGCGGAAGTCGGGACCCCGGAAAGACACGGGATTCTGGATACAGTTGTGAAGGTCTGCTACGAAGGGAAGAGGCAACTCTTCTGAGACAGCTGGGGGTGAGACTGTCATCACCTCCTGGAGGAGAAAGCAGAGACTACTTGAGGAGAAAGCAGGATACCACACATCTCATGCCAGACTATCTCAGTCTTCTCTGTCAAAAGTGATAAGAAGTCAGAAGCTGTTATTGAGAGGAACTGGAATAGAGCATCTGGAAAGAAGACATCTGAGACAGATGCTTTGAAAAGTAAATTATCAGCTGATGGATGAAGAGTGGAATTGCCATGGAGTGTGTGGAGCCAAGTGTGCATTGGAAATGTGCATCTGAAAGTCTATTTGATGAAAGAAACGTTCCTTAGGACAGTGAGGGAGTGCTACCAAAACAGAGTCCAAGTGTGAAAGATTAATGCTGTATACAATGCTACTAAAGTACTCACTAATTTTTGCCCAAAAACTACCACCTTCAAACTATACACTTCTAATAGTTGATTAACCATTGCATGTACACTCCACATCAGTCATAATTTTCCAATTCTGAACTTCTTTTCAAGGAGCATTATATTGCAAATATTTAAGCTCTAGAGCATTCCCCCCAAATGGAAGCAGTATACCTAGTAGTACAGATAAAATGGAATATTGAAAATTAAATATTAAAAAATCCAAAGGTTAGATGGGATAAACAGAAAATAAAATAACAGATGATTCAAAAATATATTTTTATTAACTACAAGTGGTCTAAACACTGGAATAAAAGCATTGACTTAGAGTGGATAATAAAACCAGATCTAATACGTGCTGCTCCAAGAAACACACTTTACATATGAAGACACATGTAAGTTAAAGGGAATAGTAGAGAGAAGAATATACCTTCAAATATGATCATAGGAAGCTGGGGTGCCCAGATAAATTAGACTTCAGGACAAGGAATAACAGAAAAATGACAGTTTTATGATAACAAAAGTGTCAACAGAACAAAAAGACAAAACAATCCTAAAGGTTTTGTGTCTAATTAATAAGCTTTAAAGTATATGAAGCAGCCAGGCTCGGTGGCTCAGCCTGTAATCCCGCGCTTTGGGAAGCTGAGGTGAGTGGATTGCCTGAGCCCGCAGGTTCGAGACCCGCCTGGACAACTTGGTGAGACCTCATCTCTACAATAAATCAAAAAATCAGCCGGGCGTGGTAGTGCGTGCCTGTAATTCCAGTTACTTGGAAGGCTGAGGCGGAAGGATCGCCGGAGCCCAGCAGGTCGAGGCTGCTGTGGCCAGGAGCGGCCACTGCACTCCAGTCTGGGCGTCAGAGTGAGAAAAGAAAAAATAAAATAAAATAAAATAAAGTATATGAAGCAAGGATCATCTGCACTGAAAAAAGAAACAGACAATTATAGGTAGAGATTTTAATATTTCTCTCTCAGCAAACGATAGAACAAGTATACAAAAAATTAGTAAGAACATAAAAAACTAGAAGAAATCTATAAACCAACTAAATCTAACAGAATTTACAAAACACTACACTCAGAAATAGCAGAATACACATTTTTTCAATGTGTACTATTAAAGTGTTCACCAAAATAGACCATCTGCTGTGCCATAAAACAAGTCTCAGTGAATTTACAAAGATAACATACAAAATATGTTACACGACCACAATAAAATTAAATTAGTAATTGAAAACAAAATGTGCCTGAAAAATCTCCAATCATTTTATGTTAAACAACACTATCTAAAGAACATATAGCTAAAAGTCACAAGGGAAATTAAAATATTTTTACTTAATAAAAATATATCAAAATTTGTGGGGTATAGATAATTACTGGTAGAAGCCAGTATTATTCTGACTGCAAAACCAGACAAAAAAATTACAAGAAAGGAAAACACAGATCAATCTCTCTCATAAATGTAGACACAAACATCTTTAACACAATATGAACATTACAATCCAACACAACATATAAAAAGGTATCAGGCTCCATGTAAGGAGCCTGGGAATCACCACTCTGTCCTAACAAAATGTACAATGCTGACCAAATAACCAACAACCAATCATTCCCTTTTAGATCTGTAAGAGGTGAGGTCACAGGGCAGACCACTGCCCCCAAAACCAGAGAGACAGACAGGCAAAAACGAGAACCACAGCTGACCAGAGCAGAAATTTCCCCTGGAACCAGTACTGTGTCAGGAAAACCTGAACCATAACTGATGAAGTACTGGAAGGTCACTATGGACAAATCTGAGTCAAGAATTCTAGGTAACCCAGTCATAGGGGGCTTGACCAGATTCTCAAAGCAGGTGTTGGAGAGAAGTCTCCTTGTTTCTGGTGGGGAGTGGGGGAAGGAAAAAAGAACCATTTTGACATGTGCCAGAGCATATACTGGCTTCTGCCAGTAATTAGCTATACCCCATAAATTTTTATATATTTTTATTAAGTAAAAATATTTTAATTTGCCATGTGACTTTTATCTATGCTTTTTAGATAGTGATGTCTAACAAGGTCGGCTCTCACAAGAAACTACCTAACCAGAGCCTAACCTGCTAGGGTTTTATCAGAGCCTAAATGCCTGTGGTAAGGGAAGTACTCAACCCAGTCCTAAGCCACCCTTCCCCTCCTAAGGGGTAGGGGTCGAGGGAGACAGAGAGCACTTGTAAATTTCCAGCCCAGAGGCACAGGGACACTAAAAGACTGAGTCCCACTCACAGGAATACAGATACTTCCTGTCTCTCTTTTTTAAAAAAATATTTTACATTTTTAAATTTTATTTTAAACATGTGAGGCACAATTCAGGATTAGGTATACAAGTGGTCATTGTACAGGTAAAGTTTGGACCTCCCTTTGCTCCCCACTTTGCCTGGTTTGAAATCAGGTACCCTTATTGATACTGTGTCCCTCTAACCCCAACCACGGCAGTATCCCACTACTGCCAATCCTTTTCTTATAGTATTATGGTAAATGCTCAGGGTCTGCTTATGAGTGAGAACATGCTCTCTCTGTTCTTTGTTTCTGTGATAGACCACTAAGTATGAGAGACTCTAAATCCACCCAAGTTGTTGTAAAGTCCATATGTTTGTCCTTCTTTATGGCTGTGTAATATTCCATTGCATATATGTACCACATTTTAAAAAAATCTGGCCCAGTTTTGATGGGCAGCACAGATGGTTCCATGTTTTTGCTATTGTGAATAGTGTGCCTCTCAACGTATTACCACTACCTTACTGTTTATTACAGCAGTTCCTTTCACCCAGGATATTGTGAAAAAACCATAAGACTTACTAAAAGGCAAAAACACAGTTTGAAAAGACAGCAAACACCAGAACCAGACGCATATATGGAATGGATGGTGGAATATCAGATTGGGAATTTAAAACACTGATGATTAATAATTTAAGAAATCTAATGGATAAAGTAACCAAAATATAAGGACATATGGACAGTGTAAGCAGAAAAATGAAAATTTTAAGAACAAAATAGAAATGCTAGAGATAAAAACCACTGTAACAGAAATAAAACATATCTCTGATGGTTTATTAGTAGACCAGATATGACTGAGGAAAGAGTCTTTGAGTTTGAGAATACAACTACAGAAACTTCAAAATGGAAAAGCAAAGAGAGATACAACTAATAAAAAACCAGAACAGAATATCCAAGAACCAAAGGAAAACTATAAGAAGTGCCAATGTGCATAATGGAGATATAAGAAGAAAAAAGAAAGGAAGAGAAATAATATCTGAAGCACTAATAATTGAGAATTTCTCCAAATTAACATCAGACACCAAACCACAGAACCAGGAAGCACAGAGAACATGTAGCAGGATAAATGCCAAAATCAAAACAAAACAAAAACTGACACCTAGACATGTCATATTTAAATGGAAAGGAATAGGAAAAAAAAAAAAAAGATCTTGAAAGAAGCCAGAGGTAACACACACATACCTTACCTGTAGAAGAACAAAATTAAGAATTACATCTGAATTCTCAGAAACAACGAAATCAAGAGAAGAGCGATTATAAGTGATTATAGTAAGGTGTCAGGATACAAGATTAATATACAATTGCTTTCCTATAAACCACCAATGAACAAGTGAAACCTGACATTAAAAGCACAATACCATTTACATTAGCACCCCAAATGATGAAACACCTTGGGTATAAATCTAACAAAATATGTATGAGAAAAACTATAAAACTCCTATTAAAGAAATAAAAAAACTAAATAAATGGAGAGACATCCCATATTCATGAATAGGAAGACTCAATATTGTCAAGATGCTAGTTCTTCACAACTTGACCTATAGATTCAGCAAAATCCCAATGAAAGTCCAACCAAGTTGTTTTATGGATACTGATGAATAAATTATTAAGTTTATAGAGAGAGGCAAAAGACCCAGAATAGTAAACAAAATATTCCTCAACAAGTTAAAGAACAAACTTGGACTGACAATAAAGCTATAGTAACCAGATAATGGTGTATTGACAGAGGAAAAAAAAAAAAGAACAGCAGAGAAAGTTCAGAAGCAGATCCACAGAATATAGTCAACTGATGTTTGACACAGGAGCAAAGGCAATCAAATGGAAAAAAGACAGTCTTTCAATAAGTGGTGCTAGAACAACTGGACATCCACTTGTAAAAAAATGATTCTAGGCACAGATTTTTTTTTTTTTTTTTTGAGTTGGAGTCTCACTCTGTCACCCAGACTGGAGTGCAGTGGCCGCTCCCGGCCACCGCAGCCTCAACCTGCTGGGCTCCGGCGATCCTTCCACCTCAGCCTTCCAAGTAGCTGAAACTACAGGTGCGCATTACCACGCCCGGCTGATTTTTTGATTTATTGTAGAGATGAGGTCTCACTTGCCCAGGCGGGTCTCGAACCCGCGGGCTCAGGCAATCCACTCACCTCAGCCTCCCAAAGGCGCAGGATTACAGGCTGAGCCACCGAGCCCGG
>CAUYQG010187280.1:0-15649 GCA_963574415.1 Tarsius wallacei
GGGATTCAGGACTGGTTCAACATCCGCAAAATCATAAATGTAATTAAATACATCAAAAGATGTAAAAACAAGAATTACATGATTATATCATTAGATGCAGAATAAGCTTTCTATAAAATCCAGCACTCTTTCTTGATAAAAACCCTTGAACATCTAGGCATAGATGGAACATACCTCAAAATAGTAAGAGCCATTTATGGTAAACCCACAGCCAACATACTGCTAAGCAGAAAGAAATTGGAACCATTTGCCCTGAAAATCATAATAAGACAAGGCCACCAACTACCACCCCTCCTGTTCAACATAGTTTTGTAAGTCCTCCATAGAGCATCAGACAAGAGAAGGAAATCAGGGGTATGCAAATAGGAAAAAAGAAAGTTAGGTTATCCCTCTTTGCAGGCAATATGATCCTAGACCTTGAAGACCTAAGGGAATCTGTCTAAAGTCTCCTTCCTTTAGAGGTCAAAAACATCCTTGCACTGATAAGTGACTTTGCTAACGTTTTAGGGTGTGAAATCAACGTGCAAAAGACAGTTGCATTTCTATACTCCAGCTACAAACAGGCAGAGAAACAAATAAAAATCACAATCCCAGCTGGGCTCAGTGGCTCAGCCTGTAATCCCAGGGCTTTGGGAGGCCAAGGTGAATGGATTGCCTGAGCCCACGGTTTCGAGACCCACCTGGGCAACTTGGCGAGACCTCATCTCTACAATAAATCAAAAAAATTAGCTGGGTATGTTAGCGTGAGCCTGTAGTTCCAGCTACTTGGAAGGCTGAGGCAGAAGGATCGCCGGAGCCCAGCAGGTTGAGGCTGCAGTGTCCGGGAGCAGCCACTGCACTCCACTCTGGGTGACAGCGTGATAATCCAACTCAAAAAAAAAAAAAACCCATTCACAATAGTCATGTAAAATAAAATTCCATGGCATTTTCCTAACCAGAGAAGTGAAAGACTTTACAGCGACTGTTATTTTTTGAGTTATTGATGATGGCCATTCTGACTGGATTTAGGTGGTATCTCAGTATAGTTTTAATTTGCATTTATTTGATGACTAGCGAGGCTGACCATTTTTTTCTTGTATCTGTTGGCTGCTCCTATGTTTTCTTTTGAGAACTGTCTATTCATATCTGTTGTCCACTTTGTAATGGGGCTTTGTTTTTTGTTTTCAGCATGTTTGGTTTCCTTGTAGATCCTAGACGTTAGGCTTTTGCCAGACATAGAGCTGGCAAATATTTTTTCAGTCTGTGGGCTGTCTCCCTGCTCTCTTGATGGTTTCATTGGCTTTGCAGAAGCTTGTCAGTCTGATGAGGTCCCACTTCTATATCTTATCTCTTATGGCATGGGTATTGGGGTTCTGATCAGGAATTGGTTGCCATCCAATTTCCACAAGAGTGTCTCCTGCAGTTTCTAAGGTTCTAATAGTTTGACGTTTTATGTTTAGGTCTCTGATCCATTTAGAGTTGATTTTTGTGTATGGAGATAGGTAGGGGTCTTGTTTCAATCATCTGCTTGTGGTCAGCCAGTTTTCCCAGCACCATGTACTGAGTAGGTTCTCCTCTCCCAAGTGGTTGGTGGTGGAGTCTTTGTCAAAGATGAGTTGGCTGAGAAATTTAGTTTTTGCTTCTGGAATCTTAATTCTATTCAACTAGTCTATATGCCTGTTCTTGTACCAATACCAGACTGTTTTGATTATTGCAGCTGTATAAAAAAGTTTAAAGTCTGGAAGTGTGATATCTCCTGCGTTTTTTTTTTTTCAGAGGATTGTTTTTACTATTTGTGTTCATTTGTGTTTCCATATGAATTCCTGTGTTGTTTTTAGGTCTGAGAAGAATGTTGTTGGTAATTTCATGGGTATTGTATTAAATCTGTAGATTACCTCTGGTAGATGGACATCTTAACAATGTTGATTATTCCAATTCATGAGCATGAGCATGGAATATTTCTCCACTTGTTTGTGTCATCTTTGATTTCTTTGAGCAATGTTTTGTAGTATTCATTGTAAAGGTCTTTCACATATCTGGTTAGGAAGATGCCAAGGTATTTCTTTTTTTTTGTGACTATTGTAAATGGAATTGTTTTTTGTTTGAGTTTCTGTTTGACCAGGTGCCAGGTGACGAGAATCCACTGGATTCAGTAGGCTCTTCTCAGGAGAGTCCCATGAAACAGCAAACAATCTTGTATGCCCACAATTCCAATCACAGGGAGGTGGGAGCTTCCAGTCACCTTCAGAGAGGGGCCCCAAGTGCATGAACCCGAGTCTTTCCACAGACGAACTTTCACTCTACCACCAGCTCACACCTACTCACTCAGAGAGTCTTCATGAACACTTGCTTTTGTGGAAACTCTCACAGTCCAACAGGTCCAGTTGCAATCTTGTCAGCATTCCCTTCTTAATGATTTTTTGTTTCAATGTTCTTCCTAGGGTTGTTAATGGGGTGTTTAAGTCTACAGCTATGATTGTGTGTGAGTCTATGTCCTTTTTTTAGTTTACTTATAAGTTTATTTATAAAACCTGGTGCTCCTGTGTTGGGTGAGTATATGCTTAGGATGGCTATATCTTGCTGTTCGAATGAACCTTTTCATCATTATGTGATTTCCTTCTGTATCTTTTTTAAGCTTTAATAGCTTGAAGGCTGTTTTTTCTGATATTAGAATAGCTACTCCTGCCTTTTTCTGTTTTCCATTCACCTGAAAGTTCATTTTCCAGCTTGCCATTTTGAGTTTGTAGATGTCCTTTATAGTACGATGGGTATATTGGGGCAACAGATTGTTAGATTATGGTTTTGATCCAGTTTGCCACTCTAAGTTTTTTAAGTGGTGCATTTAGTCCATTCAGTTTCAAGCTGACTTTTGAAATGTGAGAGTTTATTCCTGTCATAGGGCTTTTAGGATACTATTTTGTTTTCTTTTAAATCTTGCATTAATTCATATGTGTGTTTTCATTCTTTCAGGTGCACTGTATGCTCTGTTGATTCTGTTTGCTTGTATTCTTTGAAGTGCATGATTGCCCTTTTTTTTTTTCCTTCAGTGCTCAATATCTTCTTAAGTGTCTTCTGTAGTGCTTGTCTGGGAGCAGCATATTCTCTTAAGAATTGAATTTCTGGAAAATATTTTAATTCTCCATCATTGATGAAGCTTAGTTTGGCTTGGTAGAAAATTCTTCACTGAAATTGCTTACTTTTGAGGAAGTTAATAATTGAACTCCAATTCCTTCCAGCTTGTAGTGTTTCTGCTGATAAGTCTGGTGTTATTTTTATGAGTCTTCCCCAGTAGGTAGTCTGACCTTTCTCTCTTGCTACCTTTAGAATTTTTTATTTTATATCTGTTTTGTGTAAGCAAATTACTATTTGCCTAGAGGTTGGTCTTTTCATATGATACCTTGTGGACGTTCTCTGAATCTTCTGTGCTTGAATAGTCATGTCTGTGGTGAGATGGGAAAGGTTTTTGGATGACTTCATAGAATGTTTTTTCCAAAGTGTTCTCCATTTATCATTTTGCTTCAGAGATATCAATTAGGTGTATGTTCTGCCTCTTGATATCATTGCAAATCTCTTGGAAGCTTTGCCCTTTCTTTTTTATTTTTTCCCTTTGTTTTTCATAGATTTAGTTAATTCCATATTTTGGTTCTTAAGCTCTGAGATTCTTTCTTCTGCTTGGAAAATTCTGATTTCCCTGCTTATCCGTTTGTTATTTTTTTCATGGACAAAGTTTTAACTTAAAATCTCTGTTGCAATTTTATTCAGTTTTGCTGCTAATTTGTCTTTATTATTGTTCCTTCTTTCCACCCACTCCCTGATCTCTTTAGATGTGTTCTGAGGACAGTCGTTCTTGGAGATTTTCACTGTTTAAGCTTCAAGGTCTTTTTTTCAGGTGCTGTATGTTTCTTACTCTGGGGGTTACCAGTGTTCTTCTATTGCTTTTCCCTCATTTGTGACAGATCTCTTTTCTTTCTCTTTAATTCCATTATTCAGTGAGAGAAAAGGAAGCTTTCACTTCTGTTGTTTGCTCAGCCCAGTATCATTCTCTGAGCAGGGCCTCCAAATTTGATCAAATTTGAAACAGGTTTGGAGTTGGTGAGCTGTGCCATCTCTTTGAAATTTTGAGTGTTAAATAAGGTGGAAGGGGGGAGCTTTGTATCAGAAATTACCTGCAGTTCACAATGTTCACTGACTAGGGTATGGGACCTCTGAGAAACACTCCCCACCATCACACAATATGTCCATGCAGCGAGTATGTAAGTGTATCACCTGAGTCCAAGATAAAGTGAAAGAAAATAGCAGAGAAAAGGAGAAGGAAAAAATAAAAGAATAGATAAAAAACAAAAAGCAAACATGTGTGCACACACATGTCCACACACACACAACACACATACAAATTCCTGAGCACCGCACTTTCTCTTGTGGCAGGTTCTGTAATTTCAAGGTTTTTTCTCTTTTTATTTGTGTATAGGGCTAGATTATCTGTCTCCTGCTGTCTGTGATTGCTGGCTGACACAGGTACAAGTGGCACTGACATGCTCCCATCTTGCAAAGTGCCCAACTTGCAATGGAGGAATCCTCTCTGGCTATGTGGAATGTCATCTCCCCAAATGTGCTAGGGGTGCCTCCTATTATCAGTCATGTGTTCTGTGGAAGAGGTGCCAAATTGTCTTTTCCCTAAGTGCTGGCACAAACACATCAGTTAGGCTCACACCACAGGAGAATCCTTTCAGCACAGGAGCCACTCTTGGCTCCACTGAAGCTCAGTCTCCTCAGCTGTGCCTTGAACAGTCTTCCTCCCATGTGAATATGACATTTAATTCACTGCTGGGAGGAGGAAGTGGATCAGTCCAGCATTCACCACTGCCCTTCTCCAAAGAGATCTTTCTCTTCTGATCACACCTGTTGTTCTGAAGCTGAGCCAGGGTGGGGGAAGGGGCATCTGGAACTCTACACCCACCATGTCCCTCTGGATATTGTGCACTCAGGGTTACCTACTCTGGATTCACAATGATCAACCCCAGAGTGATGTAGAGTTCACCTCCTAGTCTCAAGGTGCTGGTCTGTTCCTCAGTGGTGGGCACCTCAGAGCACTTATCTACCCAGGATTCAGGATGGTGGCAGATGCTTGTATAATCTCCTCCAGTTGGTCTTACCCTCTGGTTCCCTCACTGCCCACTCACCATGGCCTCTTCTGCCAGTGCATCTCTCTCTGTCCCTTGCACTCCCCTTTCTTGTCATACCATGCACTCCTCAATTTCTTGGAAGTTTATGGTTCCAGTTGCACATGGTGCTGCGGAGATGACAGCTTCCTCCCCATCAGATATCATAGTCCTTGGATTCAAGGTCCCATTAGTGGGGTCATATGGTCCAGCCTGGCAGTAAAGGTAATATTAGTGGGGCTAGGTGCCACATGGTGGCTACTCTCTGTGGCTTCCTCTTGAGAAGGGCTTTATTAGTTTCAGAAAATGTTGCTGGCTGCTTTGCCATGGGAAGCACTAGGGTCACTAGCAGCAGCAGCAGTGGCCACTTCACCAAAAGAGCTTGGGCCACTTGTCCCTGAGTCTCCTCTCAGTCAAACATTTGCACATCCATTTACACACTCACACACAAGCACATTTATTCTTGCACAGACTCACTCACACAGAGACTTATACAATTCCACCAGCTCCACTCCCTTCTTCCCAAAACCTCTCACCTTTTTTCTCTTGATCTTTTCTATGATATTTTTTTCTTTTAAGTCTTACAGTTGTGACTTTGTCTTAGTGATCTGAAATTTTTTTTACTTAAATAGTATTTAGATGATCTTGCCTTTACAGTTTCTTTAGGTCTGACAATTAGCTGTTTACTTGTGATTATTTCATCTTCTTGATGTATGTGTGCAAAGTTATGAATTTTTATGTTAACACTACTTTCATGGCATCCCAGAGATTCTGATAAGATGTATCTTTGTTTTATTTTGTTTCTAGAATTTTTTTTCTGTTTTGATTTTTGTGTTGACCCACAATTCGTTCAGCAGCATGTTGTTTAATGTTTATGACTTTGTGTGTTTTGGGGAGATTTTGTTAGTGGCAGTATTTATTTTTATTACACTGTGCTCTGAGAAGATGCATGGTATTAGTTCAATCTTTGTGATTTGTTCACACTTGATTTATTTCTGAGAATGTGATTGATCTTGGATTATTCTCCATGTGCTGATGAGTAGAATGTATACTCTGCAATTGTTTGGTGAAGTTTTCTGTAGATGCTTATTAAATCTCTTTGTTCAAATGTTGAGTTTAGATTCTGGATGTTCTCATATTTTTAGTTGTTGCTTTTTTGCCTCAATTATCTATCTAAATGTGTTAGTGTGGTATTTAGTTATCCAATTATGATTGTGTGAGAGTCAGTGCCCTCTTTTAGTTTACTTAGTAGTTGTTTTATTAAAAAAACCCTGCTTCTGTGTTGGGTGCACATATATTTAATATTGATATTTCTTTTTGATGAATTTAGATTTTTATTATTATGTAGTGTCCTTTTATATTCTCTTTGACTTTTGATGGTTTGAAGTCTGCTTTGTCTAATGTCAGAATAGCTACCCTTCTTTTTTCTACATTCCATTTTCCAGAGAGGTCACTTTCCAGCCTTTAACTTTGAGTCTGTCAACATCCTTTGCAGCGGGATGAGTTTCATGGAAACATCATAATGTTGAATTATGATTCTTTATCCAGTTTTCCACTCTATGCCTCTTCACTGGCACATTAAGTGCATTTAAGTTCAAATTAATTATTGAAATGTGAGAGTTTATATATCATAGGGCTATAAGTGGGTTGCTTTGCTTCCTTTTAAATTTTGCATTTATATATGTGTCTATTTTCATTTTTGTGAATGCTCTCTATGCTCTATTAACTCTGTGCTTGTCTGTACTTTTGTGATGGACATAATTGTTATTTTATTTCAGTGTTCAATTCCTTCTTAAACATCTCCTGAAGTGGTAGCATAGTGGTCTAGAGGTGGCATAGTCGCTTAGATAGTGGATGCTTGGTAAAGATGTTAATTTCCCATAAGTGATGTGGCTTAGTTTGGAAGGGTAGGAAATTCATGCCTAGAAAAACTTACCTTTGAGAAAATTAAAAATGGGACTCCAGTCTCTTCTAGCATGTAGTATTTCTGAAGATAATTCTAGAGCAGTTCTGATGGGTCTTCATCAGTAGATTGTCTGACCTTTCTCTCTCCCTGTTGGCCTTTGCAATTTTTTCTTTCATGCTCTATTATTGGAGATGGATTACTAGGTGTCTTAGGGATGGCTTCTCATGTGTTACCTTGTGGGGGGGGGGTCTCGGACTCTTTTGCACTTGAATGATCACCTCTCTAGCAAGATGTGGAAATTTTCCTTGGATGATCTCATGGAATGCTTGTTCGATGGTAATAAGGCACAGATTTGTCTTGATATATTCCCAGATCTTTCAGAGGCTTTGCTCATTTTTTGTAGTCTTTTTGTATTGTTTTTCACAGACTGAGTTAGTTCCATGTTTTGACCTTTAAGCTCTGAGATTGTTTCTTTTATTTGACTGATCCTGATCCCTATGCTCACTATTGTGTTTTTAAATTTCAGGATGTATACTCCCATAAGGGAAATTGCTGGGTTGTATGGAAGATCAACTTAGAGTAACTTAAATCACTCTACAAAAAAGATACCTGCACATGCATGTTTACAGCACTATCTACAATCTCAAAAATATAAAACCAACCGTGTTGCCCATTGAAACTGGAATGGATAAAAATAATGTTATATATATATATACACACTATGGAATATTACACAGTCATAATAAATAACAAAATTATGGTTTTCATAGTAACTTGGATTCATCACAAATAAAGAAGAATCAATAGAAGATTACAGGTACTCCCTCAGACCCCCGGAAAGAGAGCACTTAAGAATACAGACCTTGGAACTCAAGCAATGAAGAGCCCTTAGAATGACGGCTCTCAAACCACCAAACCAAATATCAAGGTACTGATGTAGAAGTTGAATAAAAATGAAGAGAGGAAAGAAGAATGAAAGAATTAATAACAGATGATGGCAATAAAGAATATAGTAAATAAAACAAATAACAAACTGACGAGCATGAACAGGAGAATTAACCAAGCAGAAGAAAGAATCTGAGAGCTTGAAGACCGAAATATCGAACTAACCCAAATTGCCAAAAACATAGAAAGGAAGCTTAAAAAGTTGGAAAAAAACCTCCAAGAAGTGTGTGAATATATTAAGAGACCAAACTTATGCTTGATCAACATTCCTTTGGCAGAATGGGAGACTGAGAACACCTTGGAACAAGCATTCTATGAGTATATCCAAGAAAACTTTCCTCATTTTATCAGAGACATGACTATCCAAACACAAGAGATCAGAGAAGCCCTGCAAGGCAAAAATGAGAAGACCAATATCCAGACACATAGTAATTCACTTATGCAAAGTAGGTATAAAAGAAAATATTCTAAAGGTAGCAAAAGATAACTGCCAGACTACCTACCAGGGAAGATCATTTAGAATAACAGCAGACATATCTACAGATACACTACAAGCTAGAAAAGATTGGACTCCAATCTTCAAAGTTCTCAAGGATAAACAATTCCAACCAAAAATTTCCTACCCAGCTAAGCTAAGCTTCATCAGTGATAGAGAACTAAAATACTTCCCAGATATCCAATCCCTAAGTGATTATGCTGCTTCCAATCCAGTTCTACTGGAGATGCTTTAGAAGGTATTAAGGATAGAAGAAAGAAAGAAAAAAAAATAATGACCATACACTTCCCAAGAGAACAGAAAAACAGAATTAACAGAGAATACATCACAACTGCAAACAGGAAAGCACACACATACATTAACCCCAAAGTTAAAAGCAAACAAACAAAAACTTTATAAGAGACCCTTGAGAAGGAGAATTTCTCACATTTCAATAGTCAGTCTAAACATGAATAGATTAAATGCACTATTGATAAGACATAGAATGGCAAACTAAATAAAAGAAGCACAACTCAAAAATATGTGGCCTCCAGGAAACACATCTCACTACAAAGGACATCCACAGACTCAAAGTTAAATGATGGAAAACAAACTTTCAGGTGAACAGAAAACAAAAGAAGACAAGAATTATAACTTTAATATCAGAAAAAAATAACCTTTGAGCTATCAATGATAAAAGGTTCAATCTATCAACAAGAAATATGGATTTATAAAGCAATTACTAAGTTCACTAAAAAACAAGCACCTGGATTTATAAAGCAATTACTAAGTTAACTAAAAAAGAATATTGACTATGACACTGTTAGAACTGTGAACTCAAATACTACACTAAGAATCCTAGAGAGATCACTGAGGCAAAAAATCAATAAGGAGATCTGGAACCATAACTTGACCCTTGACCAAATGGACTTAATAGATACCTACATAGCACTCCACCCAACAATCACAGAATATACATTTTACTAATCACCACATGGAGCATACTCCAAGATCAACCACATCTTTAGTCATAAACCAAGCATAAACAAATTCCATAAGATCAAAATACTACCATGTCCATTCTTAGACTACAAATACTGTCATCAACAAAATCTACCCAAAGCACAGAAAGACATGGACACTAAACAGCACAATGCTAAAGAACTCTTGGGTCAACACAGAACTCAAAACAGAAATTAAAATATTTTTGGAAACAAATGAAAACAAATCTTATCAAAACCTCTGGTATGCCATGAAATCAGAACTAAGAGGACAATTTATATTTCTATAAGCATACATCAAGAAAATGCAAAGATCATGAGTCAGCAGCCTAACAAACTACCTAAGGGAGCTGGAAAGGCAAGAATGCCAAAACCTTAACTTTAACAGAAGAAACCAGTTCACCAAAGCAAAAGCACAAATACAGGACATAGAAGACAAAAATATCATAGAAAAAAAATCAATGAAGCAAAAAATCTCACTCTTTGAAAGGATAAACAAGATTGAGGACCTCTAGGCAGACTGACAAAGTAAAAGAGACAAAAAGCCCAAATAAACAAAATCAGAAACTCGAAAGACTAAGTCACAACTGACCCTGAAGATATACAAAGATTATCAGAGATTACTATACATATTTGCATGGAAACAAATTAAAAAATCTAAATGAAATGGAGGACTCACGGATATCACACAATCTCCCAAGGTAGAAACAAGGAAAAATTGAGACCCTGAATAGATCAATAACAACTCAGGAATTTGATTCTTTCATAAAAAAATAAAATAAAAAATAAAAAACTTTCTACAAAATAAAGCCCTGGACCAGATGGCTTTCCAGTGAAATTCTGCAAAACATACATGGAGGAGCTAATATCAATCATATTGAAAGTATTCCAGGCAATTGAAAAAGATGGAACACTCCTCAAATCATTTTATGAAGCTCACATAACACTGATACCCGAACCAGGCAAAGAACCTACAAAGAAAGAGAACTACAGGCCAATATCCTTGATGAACAAACATGCAAAAATTTTCAACATGTTTCTAACAAATTGTGTACAACAAGACATCTCAAAAATTATCCATCATGAACAAGTAGGCTTCCTCCCTGGGATCCAGGGCTGGCTTAACATCCTCAACATCATAAATGTACAAAAATGCATCAACATATGTAAAAACAAGCAACACATGACTATATTATTAGATGCTTAAAAGACTTTCAACAAAATCCAGCAACCTTTCTTGATAAAAACCTTGAACACCTATGAATAGAGGTAACAGAGCTCAAAATGGTAAACACCGTCTATGATAAAACCACAGCCAACATAAAACTAAATGGACAGAAATTGGAAGCATTTACACTGAAAACTGAAATAAGACAAGACTGCCCACTCTCACCCCTCCTGTTTGACAAAGTATTGGAAGTCCTAGCAAGAACAATCAGACAAGCGAAGGAAATCAGGTGTATCACAATAGGAAAAGAGAAAGTTATTTCTTTTTGTGGGCGATATGATCCTATAACTGGAAAACCCAAGGGAATTTGTGAATAACTTCCTAGCATTGATAAAGGACTTTGGCAAAGTCCTAGTGTATAAAATCAGCATGAAAAAGATTGTCACATTCATTTTTTTTGACTGTCACATTCTTATACATCAACAAAAAATAAGCAGAGAATCAAATAAAAAGCAAAATCTCATTCATAATAGCCACAACAAAATGAAATACATATGTATAAGAAATGTGGAAACAAAAATGACCACAAATAACCCTAGTAATCCCCAGCAAAAGAAACAAAGGTGAAGGCATCTCACTACTAGACTTTAAATTTTATTTTAAGGCTACAATAATCAAGACAGCCTGATATTGGTACAAGAACAGGCATATAGACCAATGAAACAGAATAGAGATTACAAAAGCAAAACCTCAAGTTCTCAACCAACTCATCTTCCACAAAGCCTCCACGAACAACCAAAAGGGAGAGGAGAACCTATTCAGTAAATGGTGCTTGTAAAAATGACTGACTACACATGCAGAAGAATAAAACAAGACCCCTACCTATCGCCATACACAAAAATCAACTCTAAAGGAATCAAAGACCTAAATGTAAAGCCTCAGACCATAAGAATCTTAGAAAATGCAGGAGACACCCTACAAATATTGGAATAGGCAACTGATTCCTGATCAGACTCCCAAAATCCCATACTATAAGAGATAAGATAGATAAATGGGATCTCATTAAACCGAAAATCTTCTGCAAAGCAAAAGAAAACATCTAGAGAGTGGGGAGATAACCTACAAAATGGGAAAACAATATTTACCTACTATATATCTGACAAAGTCCTAGTATCTAGGATCTACAAGGAGCTCTAATGTGCTAAAGGGAAAACAAAAAGCAAAAAGTAGCCCCATTAAAAAGTGGGCAAAATATGTGAGTAGACACTTCTCCAAAGAAGATATACTAGTGCCAACAGACACAAGAAAAAAAATACTCAACTTCACTAATCATCAGAGTAATGCAAATCAAAACTACATTGAGATACCACCTAACACCAGTAAGAATGGCCATCCTTAATAAAAAAATAAAAAAAAAAAAAAACAGCAGATGTTGGTGAGGATGTGGAGAAAAGGGAATGCTTCTACACTGTTGGTGAGCATGCAAATTCACTCAACTTCTATGGAAAACAGTGTGGCAACTTCTAAAAGAACTAGACATTGACTTTCCGTACAACTCAGCAAATCCCCTTCTGGGAATATGCCTGGAGGAACACAAATTATTCTACAAAAGTGATACCTGTGCACACATATTTATGACACTATTCACAAAAGCAAAAACATAGAACCAGTCATGCTGCCCATAGAAACTGGACTGGATTTAAAAATAGGGTACATATACATGATGGAATATCATGCAACCACAAGGAAGGACAAAATTATAGACTTTATAATAACTTGGGTGAATTTCTAATTTGTCATACTTAGTTACCTATAAGAGACTAATATAACTTAATACCACATATTTTCACTTATAAGTGAATGTTGAACACCTATCACAATACTACAAAACTGAGACTGTCAGTGAGGAAGGGGCACAATAAATCAATAAGGGTGCCTAATCCTAATCCAAAATGAGGTCCAATGGGAGGCCCCAAACTTCACCTGTACTTAAACCACTTATGTACCCAATCCTGGCTTTACCTCTACAACTTTAAAATAAAAAATAATAATAAAAAAGAAAATGACTTAGTTCTGTTTTGTTCAATATGGTGGCCACCAGTCACAAGTGCCTACTGAGTACATGAAACACAGTTAGTCTAAACTGTACATGTACATGTGAAAACAGACACTGAATTTAAAATACTTTGTACCAAAAGTTAATGTCAAATATCCCATTAAAAATGTTTTATTTTAAAATATGTTTTATGAGAGTATGTTTATATATTGTATTATATCATTTTGAAATGGTAATACCATGGCTATCTATTTGGGTTAAAGAAAATATATTATTAAAATTAAAAAATAATAAATTGTTTGGAAAATATTGGATTTTTAAAAATATTTTTTGTAGAATTCAGCTATGAAGCCCCAAATCCTGTACTTTTCTTTGTGGGGAGACTTTTTATCACTGATTATATCTATCAGACAAGTGCACATCAAAACCTCATTGAGATACCACCTTACCCTAGTAAGAATGGCCATGATTAATAAAACAAAAAACAACAGATGTTGGTGAGAATGCTGAGAAAAAGGAACACTTCTACATTGTTGGTGGGAATGCAAACTAGTGTAACCTCTTCGGAAGACAGTGTGGCGGTTTCTGAAAGAACTAGAAACTAACCTTGCATATGACCAAGCAACACCACTATTGGGAATATACCAAGAGGAACTCAAATCATTCTGCAAAAAAGATACCTGTACACTTATGTTTGTTGCAGCTTTATTCACAGTAGCAAAAGCATGGAACCCACCATGCTGCCACTTAAAGCTGGACTGGATAAAAAAATGTGGTACATATATACAATGAAATATTATGCAGCCATAAAGAAGGACAAGCATATGGACTTCGCAGCAACTTGGATGAATTAGAGTTGATCATACTCAGTGATCTATCACAGAAACTAAGAACAGAGTACCATATGTTCTCACTCATAAGTGGACCTAGGGTACCTGCAAAATCAATGTTTGTATTCCTAACCCTGAATTGTACCCCACATCTTTATAATAAAAAAGAAGTCCAAATTTCATCATCACACAATCTACCTATGTAAGAAGCCTTCATATGTACCTCTTGAATCTAAAATAAAATGATACAAATAAAAAAGTGTTCCTCTTGGGATAAATTTTTAGGTTTATTCCACTGTGGTCTAAGAGGGTACTTGGAGTGATATCAATTTTTTTGAATTTATTTAGAATTGTTTTGTAGCCTATCATATGGTCTTTAATGAAAATGTTTCATGTGTTTTTGAGAAGAATGGATATTCTGCTGATTGGTGATAAAATACATCGTAAATCTTTGCTATGGCAAATTTTTCTAGAATCTAGTCAGTTCAGTGTTTCTTTTTTGACATTCTGCCTCAAAGATTTATTATTCTCAGTAGAGTGTTGAAGTCCCCCTCCTATAATGGTATTGCTGTCTATCTCTTTTCTTAGATTTAATATAATTTGTCTTATAAAGTTGAGAGGCATGCTGTCAGGTGCATATATTTATAAATGTTATATCTTCTAGTTTAATTCATCCCTTTGACATTATACAATGACTTTTTTTGTATTTTTCATTGCTGTTTATTTAAAATCTGTTTCATATAATAAGAATAGCTACTCTTGCTCATTTTTGGTTTTCCTTTGTGTGAAATATTTTTTCTATCTTTTGACCCTAAGATTGTAGTAGTGTTTTTGAGATAAGTATGTTTCTTGAAAGCACAACATATTTGTATGCTTTTATCCATTCCACCAATCTATATCTTTTAAGTGGGGCATTTATAACATTTACATTCCAAGTTAATAATAATATGTGAGGTACTGGTCCAGTCATTATGTTGATTGTTACCTATTTACTTTGTTTTCTTTATTGTGTTACTATTTTATAATCCTTGTGAATTTTATACTTATAAATATTTTTCTACTGGTGTGTTTTGACCTTTCATTTCAACATTTAAAGCTCTTTTGAATATTTCCTGTAGAGCTTGTCTAGAGGAGACAAACTTCCTCAGAATTTGCATATCTGAGAAATACTTTATTTTACTTTCACTTATGAAACTTAGCTTTGCAGGATACTAAATAATTCATGACAGTTATTCTGCTTGAGGAGATTAAAGATAGGGCTCCAATCAATTATGGCTTGTAGAGTTTCTGCTAAAAAAAAAATCTGCTTCTGTGACATTTGGGTAGTGAATACCAAATTTCAGAGTTCAGGTTACAGTCTGTTTGTAGCTGTCATTTGCAAGCATGCAAGCTAAGAGAGTGGAGTCTTCTTTATCAGTGTTGAGATCACACATTATTGAATTTACAGAGAATTACCAGAATCACACTAAAAATCTTAAAATTTCTTTAAAAAATATTTTATATTATCCTCCTATATATGTTAAATGATGTGACATAATAAAAATAATCCATGTCTTAAAAACTAAAAAAAAAAATCTGCTGTTATTCTGACAAATTTGTCATTATAAGCTATTTGATGGTTTTGTCTCACTAACCTTAGAATTTTTCTTTCATATTGACTTTGTATAATCTAATGATTACATCCCTTGAGGATGACATTTTAAATTAATCTTCTAGGTGGTCTTTGGATTTGTTGTATATGGATGTTTAAATAGTTGTCAAGTTCAGAAAGTATTCCCCAATTATTTCTTGAAATGTTTTCCAAAGTTTTTTTTTCCTTCCATCAAAATACCTTTGGAGGCAGAGCTTATGATGGTGACCAGACAGGTTGAACTGGGAGAGTCTCCACAAAGGACCAGGCAGAGACTTGCATTGACCTGCCCAGCCTCTAACTTGGGATCAAAGGACCAGGCAGAGAGTTGCACTGCCCCACCCAGCTCCTTCCAGCTCCACACAATTCTGCCCAGCCCCGCACAGCTCTGCCCAGCTCTGCCCAGCCTCCAACTTGGGACCTAAGACTTCCTGTTTGTGTATGGGAAGAGTACATCAATAGGCAGATTTTTATTGAACTGCATGTTTGTGTGATTATCT